>CAJHQP010001077.1:94745-133181 GCA_905132765.1 Moricandia arvensis
ACCACAAGTTCTCGATATTCTACAAACCACTCCCCATCTTTTAATTTTCACTTGGTTGGCATCAAGTTGATTATTTATTTCGTATAAATTCCAGCACAAATGTAATCGGCCATTACCTCGAAAACTAGTATGATAGTCGTATACAAGTTCTTCATGTTCGTCACTAAAACTGGTGTCCCAAACCATGGGGAGTCCGTACAGAGCCATGCAATAAGCGCTATCCAACAACTGCGATCCCATTGAAGCAGAAAGATCATCCTGTTTCCTTGCTTGCATGGTCATGGTGGCAGCATCAAAAGAACATAGTTTCAAGCTATTCACACATCACAATAAGAAGTTCAAGATTCTTTTAAGGAAAAATGTGAAGACTTTGACTCACCAACCAAAAGGGAAGACCAGGAAGAGTCTTGAGTAACAGAGTGCCAAATGAGTCCATAGCCCATGAAGCAAGCACATGCAACGATAAAGAGGACCCTCCATGGCGGAAGCTTGCGGCATGCTTAACCTGGAAGCAAATCAACGCTCTCTCCAACGAACGAGGAATATACCAACGGTTACACAAAATACATAAGTTTACAATACAACTGAAAATATTCAGTAATACATCATATAATATAAATGAATAAATAATCAATGCTACAGCATACAAGCTTTAACTACTAGATAAAGCTCCCAATCATATTGAAGTAGAAACAAACTTATGCTATACAACAAAAAGTGGGTTAAAGGCAAAAAATTGGGGCCTTTTATATAATTAGGACATGAAAGCAGTGAGAAGTAAGAATCATAGTGATATAAAGGAGTTTTGATAAATAATGAAATACAATAAAGGACATGATGAAGAGATGCATATAGAGATTCAGGAAGCTGCTACAAATTTCTCCCAAGTACCGTATTTTGAGCTGAAAGTTCCACCTCCAAATTGCTGTGCGTACTCACAGATCACTGTCCGAGCGCATGCGTCCCATGTCTTGGCTATGTCTTTGAGAGACATGGGCTGTGACAAACTTCTTAGCAATTTGTTGAACCTTGCCATAGCCTTGGACGACAGGTCCTCGTTCTCTTTGCTGTTCAAGAAACCAGACCATGTTATTGTTCAGTTAAGGTAAGAAGATGATCCAGTTTCTTATAGAGGGTTTCTAGAGACATGACTCGGATGATTTTGGACAAGATCAAGACTATATGGTAAGAGTATTATATGCATTGTACCTGGTTTCGACCTGGAGTTTATCCAAGAGAGATGGAGAGCCGTTGGGGTAGCTACAAGGTACCAGCAGACGCAATGGTTGAATAGGAGACTGTAACAGAAGCACCAAACATTATCTTAAAAAAAGATAAATGAAATGATTTTCCCTCCCTTAATGAAATGACCATGCTTACCATTTGGGTTGATGAGAGATGAGCCTTCAAGGATGGGCTGAGAGAAACCGCTTTAAACGAGAATCTTACTGTTGTTCCTTCACACCCTTTGCTTGATGTTGTTCCCTCACTAGGATCAGCAGAATCTTCATCATCACTAATCTCAACAACTGTATCTATCAGCCGCTGGTTTATTTCCTTGATTTCCTCCAAAAGGGCGTGCTCCGTCTGCAGTTAAGATTGTGTCCTCAATATTTAAAAAATATAAACCTTGCTGTGTCAAATTTCATATATACCTAAGGGAAGTATAAGTGAAACACATACCTCAGTTCTTGCCTTCTTGCCAACAGAGGTCGCAGTAGATTCCAGATCTGATGTTTCCGAACATGCAAACTGTTTGTAGTTATCACCAACGCTTCCTCCTAATGAAGAAACGCTTGACGGCATTGCAGTTGTGTGACGTTTCATTTTCTTGGTCGGCATCATTCCCTCTTGCGTCATGAAGTTTCTTGCTTGGAGACGACACTTGGTCATTGCAACCAAATCCTCGCTCACTGAAGCTCTAGAACCGTTTCCTGGGGATGAACCAGCTATCCTATCAACCATGCTTACAACAGATCTGATGTCACTTACTCCAGAAGAAAGTGATTGTGGTGAGATGGACTTCACCTGAAAACAACAGAAAGCATACATCATGATCAGAACAATGTTTCTGCTACAATAGATGGATGTTAGTACTGTTACTTACGACTCTAATAAGGCGTTCAATAGGCATCTCAGCCCCGCTTGGTTTTACAGATGTACTAGTCAAAGGATTTAAATTATTTCCATCAGGACTAGTAAACTCCTGAAGGAGAGGAGATGCAGAGATCCCTGGAGTGCCAATTGCAATGGATTGAACTACACTTTGCATGCCAGTTGCTTGTTGGCGTGCAGTATTTCCCATTGACAACGAAGAAACTCCAGATGGTTTCTCAGAGTCAACTTGCATAGGGGAAGGTGCCAGGGGGGTTGAAGGAGATGGAACAACAAAAGGGGAGTTTGCAGATTGCAATGGAGTTCCCATCTTGTTGACAGATGACATCACAATTTTCTGGTCGACCTGAGGAGACGAATGTTGTTGAGATGCACCTGGGAGAAGTTGAGGCGACGTAACAGGAAGCTGGGATCCTGGTTTTAACTGTTGAAGGGGATAAGTAGCACGCTGACTCTGCAGAGAATGTTGCTGGAACATCCCACGACTGACATTCATCCCCTGCCTCGCTGATAATTCATTCATATCACTTTGTGGCCCTTGCTGTCTTGCTTGCAACTGTTGCTGCTGACTTAACTGCTGCTTCTGTAGTAGCTGCTGCTGCATCTGGCGCTGCTGAAATTGCTGTTTGAATTGTTGGTCTTGCTGTTGTTTCAGGTGCTGTTGCTGAAGCAAACTGGAACTTAACTGGGCTTGATTAAAATTAGACTGCAGTGTACTTAACCCACTTTGAGCAGAGGCAGAACTGTTATTTACTTGTTGAGAAGTATTTTGTTGCATGGATCCCATTGCAACCTGCTGTCCATTATTCAGTGCATTTCCTTGGCCTGACTCTAAACTAGAAGCCGTTATGGAACTAGGAATATTCTGCTGTGGAGCTGAAACTCCAGGACGAGATGATAGAACATTGTTCTGCATATTTGCCAGACTAGTCTGTTGTGCCCTTGGCCCAGAACCTGGCATGGTCATTGACTGCATCTGCGTATTTGCTTGACTATCATGAGACTGATCCTGCCCGTTCTGAGCTGATTGTTGTTGCATAGGCTGCATCTGCCCTTGCTGTACTGGCCTCCTCGGCCTGTGATTATTTAAGAAATTTATAATCTGCTTCTCATAATTAGCCACCTTATCCTTTAATGCAGGCAGGATATTGGTTTTTGGAACCGATAGAAATAGTATCATTCGGTCCAACATTGTCTTGAATTGTCTTAATTTCTCAAAATGCTCTGATCTTTGTTGCTGCGGAAGAGAATCCTGCTCGAGGAAATAAATAAATGTGTTCTTTAAGAAAAAGACAAGCACATAGATGCAAGCTACAAACTCTTGGGTTTGGGAAAGAACATAGATATCCAATGTTTACTTTCTGGTGGACAGTCAGTAAGAATACGAGTCTCGAGAGCATTTTTTGGTGAAATGGGTAAGAAGATTCCAAAGTTGTATGACTTTCTTTTGCCATACTGAACCGTTCTTGCATTAAATTCAAAGTTGCATAAGGTACATACTACTGTTGCGGAGGACTTACTCATGCAAACTATTCTACTAGTAAAAAATGGTAACTTACTTGCTGTAACTTGACTGCAACTCTCTGGTTGATTTCACTAAGATCTGGTAAGTACGCCAATTTCATAGTTTGGATCTGCAAAGACAAGCACCATGGTCACATGATTACATATATGTATGTAGACTGAATTGGTAAGGATATAGCAAACTTATTTTCGTTCCCCCACTGAAAGCAAGACTAAGAAACCAAAAGCACTACCCAAAATAGAAATAGAAAACTACCTTTTGGAAAACCTCTTCTTGCCAATCGACTCCATTTGCACTATCCGTCTGTGCCGTCGAGTCTAGAGAAGCTAGAATTTATAAAATGGGGTTGTTCAGCATCGGATCCTATTCAGGGGTTGTGTAAAGTATCAGAACCTAAAGTATTCACAAGGATGTAAAAGCATACATGATGGCATCTCCGGAAGAGTCCTTTGAGATGGATATAGTTGTTGTCTCTGTTGGTCCACTACACTTTGAGGTGGAAGTAGGGAACCCGTGACTTGGCCAGAAGATTGTAATCTTTGTTGCACATCCTGTTGTAGCAGATTAGGTTGTTGTTGTTGCAAACCTAGCTGTTGGTGATGCGACTGAAGGGGTATCATCTGATTTTGTGACTGTTGGCCTTGAGAAGAAAACACGCCATGGCCAGCCTGATGAACTCGTTGTAGCCCAACCGTTGGCTGTGATAACATGTGCACCGACTGCTGGTTAGTCTGCAAACTCGAATTAGCAACCTGGGAACTGTGCAACTGTTGTTGTGGTTGCTGCAGTCCTGCAACATTGCCCAGTGGTTGCTGATGCGTAGTCTGAAGGCTATTTTGTTGAGACATCAATTGCTGCTGGGCCGGTATTTGTTGCTTCTGCTGCTGCATATTCAAAATATTATTTTGTTGGTTCAGTAACCTTTGCTGGTGTTGCTGCTGCATATCCCCGACAACATTCTGCCCCATCATCTGCTTCTGTTGGATGCTTGAGCCATTAGCAGCTTGTTGTCGCATCATTTGTGCTTGCTGCTGTTGTAGAGGAGACATTGGCTGTTGCGGCAATGAAGTTTGCTGCTGATAGATGCCAGAGGCTTGTTGTGATTGCGGATGTTGCCTTAGCACCGAAGATTGATGCTGACGAAGAATAGACTGTGCCGTAGCCTGCTGTTGAGGACTTGATTGTTGATTTGTGTGGAGACCCTGGAGAGGAGCTGAGCTCATAGCTGAGGGAGATGTTGAAATGCCAGGCTGTTGAGACGAATGCATTTGATTGGGCTGCATCAAATTTTGTTGCTGTTGTTGTATGTGCTGAACATTCCCTGACTGAAAATTCTGCTTGAGAAGTTGCTGCTGTAGCTGCTGCTGATAAAGAAACTGTGCGTTCTGTGGCTGCTGCTGCTGTTGCTGTGAAGACATAGCATGCGGCCTCCCCAGCATCTGCCTTTGGGATGCTGAAAACATGTTTGAAGATAGGCCATGCTGGGCAGATGAATCTTGTAACATTCCGGCTACATTTTGCATACTGGAATTCTGATTCACAACGCTTGTGACATTATTATTGGTTGGCGGAGTAGAAGCCGTCATTCCAGAGGCAGTATTACTCTGCATGGTTTGGGACAGCAACGGCTGAGGTGCTTGAGATTGATTGTTTTGTAAAGTTCCCGGAAGAAGGTGCCCCTGATTGTTGGGTACTACTCAAGTAAAGATTAAACAGCACCAAGTTAGAGAAACAGTCATCCAAAAAACTAGATACAAGCTTGAGAACTGTGGTTACTTGAATCCATGGATGAGACATTATTAGCGGCAGGGATAGATGAAGAAGAGCCGGTTGCATTTTGAGATTTAGTCTCCATAGTCAGCATCTTCATTGATATTTTCCGAAGATAATCACTCTAAACGAAAATCAAGAAGGTATATGTATTGAGACTAAGCTTCACAAGTACCAAAAGTCACACAAATCATTATGTATACCAAACACTAACAAAAATAAAAAGATGTCAAGTAGAGGATTGATTACCTGGTTAACAGCACCACTGAAAATTTTCTCCTCAAATCTAGCAGCAATTCTCCTGAGCTCGTTAACTCCCTCTGATCCAGAAAGTGGAAGGTGCTTCTTCAGTGTCTCCATTCTAAGTACAAAAATAAAAAATAAAACAGTATCATTGGTCAAATAATTACAACATCATATTAACTACAAGTATTTCTGATGAATTTTTTTTTGTGGTAGAGACATAAAAAACAATGTAATAGTAATAAACTTACATCTTGTTGACAATCTTCTGGCGTGAATCAGGTGGCAACTGACTTCTCCAGTCACCTGTGTCCATGGCAGGATCTCCATTTGGAAGAGAAGGCCTCCAATTGTTATTATCCATCAAGTGTCCTACTTTTAACAATCCATGAAAAGAAATTAGTATCAATAGCAAGTAGACTTATTACAACTCAACGAAAATAGAGAAGCAACCACACAACATGGATTAGATTGAGACACATAATGTCTTAACATATGTCCCTTTCCCTTAACATTTATGCCAAGAACCACACTAACATAACCTATAGAGACCAAAAAGTTCATTTTTGTTTTGTTTTCTGTTCTTACAAAGCCACAGACACGAACACAAGTAGCCTGATCCAAGCGACCACACAACATGTATTAGATTGAGACATAGAATGTCTTAACATATGTCCCTTTTCTTAACATTATGTCAAGAACCACACTAACCAGGCTAACATAACCTATAGGGACCAAAAAATTCATTTTTTTAAACCAGTAACCACACATGTTTTGTTTTCTGTTCTTACAAAGCCACAGACACGAACACAAGTAACCTGTCCGAAAACGAATAAAAACATAGTACTTTACAACACCAACAATGTTCATCTACTCACCTAATTGTAAGAACCCAGAAGCCACAAATTTATAAACGGCGATATAGCATTTGTCTTTGTCGATATTCCCGATCACAAGAGACGAGGTTTGAACATTTTCACCTCAAATTCAGAGCTTATACGATGCGATTTTCGCGTTTGGGAGGGGGGCAAAAGGGTTGCTACAACGATGATTAGGCGTCTAGAATGATTAGGGTTAAGGTTTGATGGATTGAAAGGTAAGTAATATAAAAGATCTTTTCTGGGCAATATGCAGAGGAAGGAAGGAAACTTCTTCGTCTCAAATCATTCTCTTCTAAATGCGTCCTCGCTCTTAGCTTATAACGATTAATGGTTTGTCTTTAAATTACCGAAAGGCCCTCCAAGTAAGAGAAAACTACAAGATAAACCTGCTAATTTTTTAACTCCCCCAAATATGTTGAGACGACGACGTTTTGATATCCTCATGTCATGTGGTTTAACCTTTTAACCATAGCAGTAGAAGAAGATTAAAAAAAAATTCTTTACCTGTTAATATTAGGACTTATGAGTCACTTTTCTTACCACACTCCAATGGACATGTTTACAAATGTTTTTTTCTTCTAATATGTTAATAAAATGCTTTTACTTCAACTCTTGCAGGCTTCTTTAAATTGTGTTTTTACAAGGTTCTGAAAATCAATTGTGTTTTTACAAGGTTCTGAAAATCAGTCTAGACTTCGTCTAAGCGCCAACTCGGTCCTATCCGAAACGATTTTTCTAAAATCTGATTTATACGATTCAAATCGATTTAAACTATTCGAAATTAGTTAAAATCGATTAAAATCAATCTAAATTAGTCTAAATACGTTAATTTAGACAAATAATATTAATATAAATCCACAAATTTGTCCTTTTTTGTTTTGTATATCTAATTTGATAATTTATCACAATAATTTTAAATTTCTATATAAAACTGAAATATTTCATATAAATGTCATATATATAAAAAATGAATCAATATTTTGTTAACGAACCTAGGGTCCAGATAATCCACCTAATCGCTAGTCTTTTATAAAGTGCTTAGCTACCGCCTAGGGATTTTTTTTAACATTGGTTTTTATTTATATTCACATAACTTCCTTCGTCCATACTCTTTATCTTACCTAAAATTGGAAATGAAACACAACACCAGTTAAGAAAATGAATCGGATGATTGTCATGGAAGTACACATTAAGCTTAATCACAAAACTTGTTTGTGAACACTGATCACTGAACAGTAATACTAAACACAAAGAAGGTAACTAAAAATGCTTAAGAATAAGATAAAAAACTAAAACACAAATCCAAATCCAAAGAGGACAACAAGCCTCACTTCACAACGTCTCAAGTTGGTCCATGTTAATTATACAAACGCAACTAACATTTTTTATTCCACTTTGGAGGTTTTGAGACCTTCCAAACCCCACGGTGAACGCAAATGGCCTACTGGCCCCCTTCACATGTGTCCGTGGCAGGTTCTTCGTTCAAGAGAGAAGTCTCTGTATTGTCACTGATCATAAGATGGCCTGTTCACAAAAAGCATAAACGGTATATCTCATTAACTCCATTAAAAAACTGAGAAAAACAAACAAAATGGAATACTTCAAAAGGAGTGGAGGGTATAAGGCGAGAGACCACAAACATGGATACAATTAATTAACCCCTGAAACCATATTAAGTGCCTAGTCTTAAGACATATACATAACTTTTTTTTTTGTCGGCTACCCACTTAAAACTAGATCAAGTGTTGGTCAAACGAGTTGATTCTCGATGATCATCTCCGTTTGTTTGTGTTTGCTGGGGAGAAAATATACGTAGCTTACACAAGGAGAATGCATTAAATTTAGCACACCAAAACAAGCTTCTGCCACTACAAGAAGGATGTTATATTTACCCATATCCACTTCCAAGGCACGAATGTTATTATCAGCAGCAGGGATAGACGAGGAAGAGCGAGCTGCATTATAAGTCCCAGACTCCAAGGTCAGCATCTTGATGGCTATGGTCCGAAGGTATTCAGTCTGAAAGTCCAAACAAAAACAAATAGATAAGAATCAGGTCATACCCCATATATATCTAAGCCTAAGCCTTACAGGTACTAAAAGTTAATTCTTTTCCATGTTATTGCTATTAAGATACATCAGATCCCAACCTAAAATTAAAACTAACTGGTGATAAGTGGATTGGTTCATCTATATTATATATTAATAAAAATATTTTTCAGCTTCCGATGTGAGACATTTATCCCTAATCTTCATCTATCTTATACTACCTCTGTCTCAGTTTATTTGTCATTGTAAAAAAAATTTCGTTTAATGCGAATTTATTAGTTTTATATGTTATTCTATTTTTTTATTGATTGAAATGTGGTTAACTGTATTGAAAATTGTGTTTTTATTTAGAAAATATGTAAAACTAAATATTTTTTAATATGTGTGCACAAACTTAAAATGACAAATAAAGTGAAACGAAGATAGTATATTAGTAAAAATCCATTCCAGCTTCCAATGTGGGACATTTATCTTTAATAGTGGCTACACAAAATGTCCATACGAAATCACATTTAAAGAAACATATATAGATTTAGATAAGAAAGGAGGTGAGTATAACCTGGTTAGCAGCACGGCTGAACATTTTCTCCTCGAATCTGACAGCAATTCCGGTGAGCTCATTGACTCCTTCTTGTCCAGAACATGGAATCACTTTCTTTAGTGTGTTCACTCTGTGCAGCAAGTAAACCAAGTAAGAAAAAATAAACTTATTGATCAAGAAAATATAACAGCCCTAATATAAACATAGACCTCATATCTCTAGAGGATATGTATAATATTAATAACATTAGAATGGATCGGTACGCTTTACATCTTAGTGATGACCTTCTGACGCGAATCAAATGACAACTGAGTTCTCCAGTCATATGTGGACATGTCTGGTTCTCCGTTATGAAGAAAAGGTCCACCTCCCATCAACGATCAAGACTTCTATAACTCAATTAAAAACATATTAAAGTGTGATTAGTCTAAATGTCTTCTTGTAATATTTATAGAGCATGGATGCATGCTTAAAAGTGCGTGATGAGTTTCTAGGGCATGGATGTATCACTATTACCAGCTTTGTTCACTGATCGGCTAGCTTTCGTAATAATTGTAAAAATGAGCCACGATGATTTTTATCGCATGCAAACTATAAGCAAAAAAAGCCATAAGATCTAAATTTTGAAAGACATATCACCTCAGATTGCAGGAGCTATCAGGGATCAAGAGTTGCGACGTGCAGAGTTGAAGATGATCTTTGCGTGAACATAAAATAGAAAAAACAAATGAAATTAAATACTAGGTTTTGTAACACGGCCCAACTAAACACTAAAGAGGTGACACGTCTTGTTGATCCCAAACATATACAGGCCCAATAAGTTTTGAACTAGAACACTTCCATACTAGGTGGGTGGGTTCGGGCATAAATTTGATTTTTACATTTGATTTATAATATAATTTTTTATGTATATTATATTTATTATTAATAAATCAATATTAAAATTCACTTAATTATCTACAATTAATAATTTTACTTAATTAATATATAGTTATAATTAATATATAGTTATGTGTTTTCTGTTTTTTAGTTTTATTTTTTTGTTAAAAGATTTTTTTTGGATAACAACATAATATAATATCAGAATTATTTTTTTATTTAAAATAAATTTTGAATTTTAGATAATTCTTATTATTATTAATTTCAATCATTTATATAATAAAAATAATTTAAATTTGTTTTTTAATTTATATATTTTATTCATTAAGAACATAAACGATATTAACCGCTCTAACTTTTAACGTGAGCGATCTGTTACGAAAAATCACTTCGTAAATAATAGTATAGATGATTTTTTTTTGGATCACAACATAATATAATATTAGAATTATCTTTTTATTTTAAATAAATTTTAAATTTTGGATAATTCTTATTATTATTAACTTTAATTATTTATATAATAAAAATAATTTAAATTCATTTTCTATTTTTAAATAATTTATATATTTTATTCATTAAGATCATAAACGATATTAACTGCTCTAACTTTTAACGTGAAAGTTCCGTTACGAAAAATCACTTCGCAAATAATAGTATAGATTACATTGTTATTTCCAATTAATTAGACAAATTAAGCGAGATTTATTTTGCCTCAGACTCATTACATTACCAATAATGTTTAATGAAAATAACAAAATAGAAAACAGAATGCACATTACAAAAAGATGGAAAATCAATGTACCTATGTAAAAAAATATAATTTATGATTTTGAAATTACATCTCATCTCACGATGAGCATAACAAAGTGGAAAACAGAGCGAGGGAGATAGAGAGAATTAGAATAGAGGGCAAGAGCAAAAACTTGCAAGAACCTAAGAATCAATATCTATGAGATTAAAGAAAAATAGCAAACTCATCTTCACTGTCATCAGAATCTATTTTCCTTCGATTTATATCTATTTATAGTCTTATCATATCATATGTAGTTACAGTTATGCGTAGTCTAGAACGTGTAGCTGAAAAAAGAATATTTGATGGCTGCTTTGTGGTTATATATATCAGCTAGGGTTGTTGTTATCAAGAGGAATGTTAAGGTCAGGGAGCAAGAACGAGGAATCATCATTCTTTTTTGACTCAGCAGCCTGCACATAAATACCATATGTTATTAGATTTATTCACATATTATCTAGGCAAAAGAGTGAGCATGTTTAGTAGATTGGTTTTAACCTGGAGCTTCTTTAACGACTCGTTTCTTGCTCTTTGTTGCTTCAGCAGTTCTCGCATACTTGCGAGTTCCTGATTCACCAAACAAGTAAACATATAAATGATTTGGACTTTGCCACTTTGGACTTGATGTTAAAAGATGGAGAAAATAGATTTTTTACATTTTTCAGGCCTTTCTTTTCCTTTAAGAGCAAACTCTCCTCCTCTTTAAGTTCAGCAAGCGTCTGTTAACAGCCACATACATAGATTAAACATAAGACATAACCATGTGCTTTTATCTTTGGTTTTGCTTACCTTTTTCTTTCTTGATCTCTTGAAATGGGTTGTTGGTGTTACACTTGTTTGAGATATCTGCATGGAAACCCACTAAGAAGATCAGATAGTGGCTTTTCACAACAAATATACTTACAAAAGATCAAGTTCAAGACACCCTCATATTAAACCATTTCGCAAGGATTTGGGAAAACAAAGAGACATGTTGCTCACAAGCACATAATGAGAATGTAAAGGATCATCGTAAGCATAAAATGGTTGATAAAATTACAAGACATCCCTAACTATTAAAAGATCTAGACCCAAGAAAACATTCAAAAGAAAGGAATCTTCTTTCTTGGTCAACTACTTAGGGCATCATTAACCCAAGAAACCTTCTTATTTTTTTTTTTTTACTTTTTTTAAAGTGAACCAATCGCGAGTCGCCACGTATCAGTGGGACCCGTGAACAGTGTAAAAAACTCATAAGAACCGGTTCTTAATCTATAGTTTTTGTAACCGATACTTACATTGTTCAAGGGTCTCACGGCTTAAGAAACCCACCTTAGGACCCTCAATAATCATGCTCTTAAACCCAAGAAAAAACACAAATATGAACAGAAGTGGCTCTTTCTCTCCTTTACATCGAGACACACACACATTCAAAAGAAAAGAATAGAATCACGTGACTAGAGCGTGACTTGGAAGACTTTTACGTGTGTCTTGTCTTCCCATGGCCAAGAACCCCACACATTGTCACAAATTATCCACATAACAATCTGTCCCTATCACATTCCTTTTCTTTTCTTTAATTACTAATGGCGACTTTGTGGGTTCCTTCATCTACTTTAGTAAGATATAATAACTCAGCTTAAACCATATAGAAAAAGCTAAAAACACAAGGCTGTCACCAATAATATATAATAGTGAATGATTTTGACCAAAGGTGATCTAGATTGCAGTCAAAGTGTCGTGTGGAGAAGTATTTGACCTTTTTGCCACGTCGAGTGTACGGTGCGCTACGCCGCATCTGATTACACCCCACACACACAGACGCAGCTCAAACCTAATTCGCCACGAAAACGCCTCTCGACCCATAAAAGAGGCAATTATAAAAAAAACGCAAGCAATAACTCCTCTTAATGACCAAATTACCCTTGATCAAGCTCTAATGACAAAGGGGGTAACCTCGTCATTTAATATAACGACCAGCTAAGTAAGCATCGTGACGTGAACTTGGTAACCAAACAGGCAACCTCTAGATGTGGAGTATCTAGGACTAGCAAAGGCGTATCGAAGAAGGCCAAGTTTGTGTGTGACCGGCAAATATGAAATGACGAAAGTGACCCTAAGATAAACAGAAGGGGGCCAAAGATGGTAGTAGTAGTTGCGGAGAAAAAGGAAAGCACGAGATTACGTGAAGTGAAGTGGATATTATCTCCAAATAAAATATGACTAAGTTTTTAAGGTACCATACGGTTGCTAGTGGCTGCCCAAACAAACAAAGTAGTAACGCAGAGTTTTTTTTTTTTTTTAAACTTGAGAAAAGTAATAAGGGAGTTATTATTGAAACGAACCTTAGATCTAACGGCCTCTGACAACTTCACGGCGTAGCTGGATTCCTCAACGGCGGCGACACCGCTGCCTCCTCCACCTCCACAACCGCTGAGAGAAGTGGCGCCGCTCCAAGAAAGAGGCGTGGAGGGACTGGCACGCGTATGCTCTCCCTTCTTTTTTAACGGTGGAGTCGCTTTGCTCCTACGCTGACGCACGGTCCATTTCAGCTTGAGATCCGACGCGCCGCTCTTCACAAGAGGTGGCGGCTCAGCATGGTGGAGGGAGATCAGTGTCTCCGCTACCAATGAATCATCGGACATAGCCTCACGAGTCCAGTCTCCGTCGGTCATAGTCTACGTCAGGACTTTACCACCGATGATATTAGAGAGAGAAAAGAAATGGTGGCGAAAAGTGGAGAAGAAGCAAAAAGAAAAAATCTCCGTGGCTCATTAATGAGTGGATTGAATATATATACATTCGGGACGTTTTCACACACACACAGTTTGTTTTGTTTTGTTTTTGCTTTTTGCTTTTTTTTTTTTTTTTTTGAAACACAACACACACAGTTTGTAAAAATTTGTATTTATTATTTTCTTGGTGAAAGCGGGACCCACAGGAATGCTTACGTGGCATCATGGACTATTTGAGCTTCGTGTCTGGTGTATACGCGCTGCTTGCGTGACGGTTCGGTTGTTATCCACTAGTATGTAGTTTCGGGATAATTATGTGGACGTGTGAGGTCTTTCTTACTGGAAGCATTTTCACACTCAGTATGGAAATTAAGTAATTGCAGGTGCCATTGTAATAATGAATAAGCTTCTTCTTTTTTTTTGCATAAGATATGACATTGTACTAATGAATACTAGGCCAGTCCGCGTTACGCGCGGAGTTTAGAATTCGTTAAATATTTGAGTTGATTTTGTATTAATGGATTGGTCATATATTATGTTTGAACAATTATTTTCATGAATTATTTACTTATATATGATATTTAAATATTGAGAATAGAAAAACGGTTGATTAAATTGCATAATATATAATTATTCTTTGAATAAAACAATATCTTTTTCATGAGAGAGTAATTCTTTTATTTATTTGTTTTTATTTATTTTTATTGAATTATTGTGTATTGTAGTACTTATTCATACTTTACTATGACAATTAAATCAACTAAATTTGAATTCTTTTTTTTAAAAAACTCTAAGACAAAGACATCTCTTGCTTAATTTAGAAAAAAAATATATCTGTTTATTATAATAGTGGTGTTATGGTTGGTATATATTTTTTTACTGTTACCAAAATAATACCAAAAAACAATATGAAACCAAAAATCTGGTTAACAAAAATTTCATAACCATAAAATAAATACTAAAATTACCTGTGTACCAATTATACTTTAATTGACGATAACCAGAATTGATTAATTAAAAAGTTTCAAGACAACTACATTATCCAGTGAAGGGTAAAAACTTAGTAACCGAAAATGTAATTGGGAAACTTTTTGCCAGTTTCATTGTCTCCATAATTGAGAGGGGGATGATGAAAAAAAAGCTTGGGCTGAGCGATTGAGAAACCATGGAGGATGAAGCTGAAAATCTGGTAGTCTATTTTACATCTGCATGATAAAATTTTATTATCATGGTCGGCAGTTCTTCTTTAGACAATGTGTATGTCAGTGAACAAAGCTTATTCTTGATCTTTTGTAGATTCTTAGTTTGATTTTTTCAATCTAGTTATCTTTCAACCGGTTGTTTTAGTATTAAATATGAAACTTTCACATGAACCCATTAATAGGATTTCTTTGCTTCTTCTACACTTTCGTTTAGAGACACATCATACAACAAATTTGCCTAAATAATCTATAGAAATAAAGGAACCATAGCCCAATATTTCTATACTTTACATACAATGGCAGTATGACACACAAAAGGCACTCAAAGATCTTTGTTCTTTGTCGTGCTTAATTATATGAAAGTCAAGTCATTAAAATATAAACTTTTGAAGACAACTCACTCAAAACAACTTAATTCCAACACAAATGAAACCTCACGATGATATATGTGCCTATAGGTGAGCAAGTAAAGAATAATAACTCGCATGAAAAATATTTTTTGGAAAACAGTAAAACCAGCCGTTGTAGTAATTCCATTGAGGGGTTGTCCTTGCAAGACTTGGTTCACCAAAAAGAACACAAATATAGATCCTAATGCTGCTACCACGCTGTAAAAGCTAATCAAAAGTAGTAACTTAGTAAATTTATGCAAGTAAATAGCTTGTGAACTGATACTTATGGAGATTCGACTGGTGCAGGTTCAACTGTTCAAGATCCTTAAATCCTGTAACATAACCATTGATATCGAACCTGTCAAAAAAGTAATATCTTCATTCAAAGCACATGACTTTTCGTCTCAGCAAGTTCAATGTTGAACTCAATCACAAAAATTCAAGACTTTCAAGCAAGAGATCGTTATATAAAGAAGAAACACAAAGCATGCATACTACAAAGAGAGAGATCTCGACTCTCTAAATCTCAGCAGGCGAAGAACGATGGCTTTCAAGTCGGAGAGCATGAGAAGAAGTTTGTCATTCTAATCTCTGAAAGTTTGAGAATGATTGAGAGGATAGAACTGATGATTTCACAGAAAGAAACTCTCATATTTATAGTTGTAAATGAGGGGATGTATTGAATGAGAAATCGTGTGAGGAATGGCGAGATGATGTTAATAAGAGGGTTAATGACGATAATTGAATGCAGTCAAGATCCATCTTAACGGTATTAGATTCGATAACCAGTCAGGAGAACTTGAAGCGATTAGACAGAGACGTTGGCTCCCAGTCACTACAAGAAAGAAAGGCAATTTCCGACGGGCATTCCGACGGAGAGCGCGGCCGTCGGAATATACCGACGACATTCCGACGGCTACCTGACGAAAATGGTAATTTTGTTTTCGTCGGAATTTCGTCAGCAAAACCCGACGAAATTCCGACAACATCTCTTCCGTCGGGAAATACCGACAGAAATCCGACAACATCTTGACGATTTTTGTTACTATTGGACAGCATCGGGAATCCGTCAGAATTCCGTCAGTAATTCCCGACGGAAACTGGCTCCGTCAGGAATCCGTCGGTATTTTCCGACGGATTCCCGACAGTTTGAGGTTTCAAAATGAAATTACACTTCTTAACACTTAATACTAGTGGTTGGTCCGCGCTTCGCGCGGAATGTTAGTTTTGTGGTTATGCCAGGTTAATTTATATGAATGATACTGAATTTTTGTTTGATTTTGTTGTAGAAGTTTGTTCTTAGTTGTTGTGGAAGTGTGATTAATGTTTGATAAGAATGGTATTACAAAACATAGTTTGAATATCTTCATGATATGATTTAGTTTACCTAGAGATTTTGTTCACAATTAGAGTTTTAGAAGGAAGTTCAAATGGGAGGCTTATATTTTGTTTGTTTTCTTTAAAAAGAGAACAATTTATTAGTTGCTTCAAGAATTTTCATGGACAAAGCTATGGCATCTCAAGCTCTTAGTCATGTATGCTAACCAGCCGATATACTATTTTTATATTGAAAAAAAAACGCAAATAATATTGTAACAAATTATTTCTTTTTTGTATGTGTGTATCCTGTCAGTGGCTTTCAGAATTTGGAGTTCATACCATACACAATAAGTGAAGATAATAGAAGATCTATGACACCATCCCAGACATATGGGATGAATTGATCACCAAGTTAAGTGTCTGACACTGTATGTTAAACCAGCAAGTGAAGGTTGCCCCCTTGGAGTTACATGATTTTGGTAAAACTATTTTTTTTTTATTTATTATTATGGTAAAACTCTTATTCAAATGTAAGTTTCTTTTATTTTTGTGTCTTTAAACCTCGAGGCTTTTCCTGTAGTTCAAATGTACGTTCACACATGTTGCTAAAATAGTTTATTGAGCTACATTAACATTAATCCATTTGGAGTTTAGCTTTAATTCCCACATAACTTTTGGACCCATTGTGAGGTTCATTAGGACTGTCCAGCAACCACAAAGTTCTTAAACCACAGAGAAGTGTACGTTACACTAAATGCTCAGGCATTCCCAAAAGCCTTCTTTTTTTTGGTCAAAGCATTCCCAAAAGCCTTTATAACGTCAGAGTCACATTAACCCAAAAACTTCATTGCCATCTACATCTATAGCATCTGAAGACTAATTTAAGTTAAACTTCACAGGAAAAAGGAACAATACATACTTTTTACCGATAATATGGTGAGAGAAAAATCCTATACATAGAGCAGGAGACACGCTTGAAAACTCCAAAGAACGTAAACGTAGAGGAACTCAGCGACTGCTCATAAACTCACCAGGTTCAAATTGACACACCTTCTGCCACGGAGCTCGGTTTAGACAATTGAATCTGTAAAAGACTCCTACCAAGAGCTCTTACCACTGCAAAATGAAAAATCAAGACAATCGATTCAAGTCTCGTCTCAGACAAGAGTTTATGTAATTATTAATAGAATATACATACCCAAAAATGAGTCTTTTGTTGGCTCGAATCTTCCAAGATGGCTTCAAGATGAAATTGACGATAAGAGCAAGTGGAATTAAGGAGATGATTGAGTGTATGAGTTTGTTAATCAAAACGAAGTAGAAATATTTGCAGGCGTACCTTTTCATCCCCTATGAGCTCCCTTCTTTTTCACACCCCGCGCCTCGCAAAAACGAAGTGGACGCCTAACAACTGTCTGCCTTCAATGACCGGTCTTCAACTGAGAAACCATGAGTTCGGCAATAGCCATTTTGTTCACCCTTGTTTGAAAGCTAAAGAAAGCCACGAAGTAGAGAGAGCGATGAGATTATTGACAAAAGAAAAAGAAAGCAATGAGATTTGGTGTTCTCTTCTTTCCTATCTATAGGTTAAGAAATTTGAGAGTAATGGAAGAGGTTTTGAGGTAAGTTAATGAGTACGTAGTGGGGCTGAAGGATTAAAAGGTCATAAATGTGAGAAGTTATTAGTTGTAAGATTTTAGCTTAGTTTTCGCAGAGACTGAGAAAACTGGTAGATGAGAAGACACTAAGGTTAGAGATAGGAGGAAAAGTAGATGGGCCCGAGAGAATAGGGTTCAGTGGAAATTACTTCTATAACATATTTTTTTACCAGGCTCATACGTTTGAAGCCCATAATTATAATATTTTAAAAGGCTTAGATATAAGAAGCCAACGTAAAACATAGCTTGTTAAACGAAGAAGAAAAATCGTAAATAGCTTTTTTAACTTTAAGAACTGGCCGACACGTGTCCAGATTCGCCCACCTCTCTTTTGTTGACGTGGACAGCTTAAGAAGAGAGAAAAGTCTCCTTTATTATTATAGATAGATAGATTACTTTATATAATAAGATGATGTATATAGAATTTGACAAAGCTAAACTTTAAACAAAAGGACGACAGTTCCAAATCAAATGGTAGGTGACTTTAAATTTTAAAAGATTCAATTGGAGTTAAGGAAAGGGCTTCACTGTGACCCCATGGGTTGAAATAGATATAAGACTAATTGGCCTTTTTCACATATAAATGGGCCTTAATAGGAGGGTACAATGTGCACGAGACACGTCGTCTCGGTTTGTTTCAGAATAGAATTACATCCGGTTTACCAGACTTTTCCTGAAAAATAACCGGACGTAACATTTTCAATTCAATTAAACCGCAATAACCGTAAATCTGTGATCGTCGTCATCATCATCAACCCAAAACCCTAAACCCTACCGATCAGGCCAAAAACATGGCGCTTCTTCTCGCCAGACGCCAACAACGATTCCCATCAACCCCATCTCTGATTCGCTTCTTCTCCAACTCCTCACCGGATCCACCTCCCAAAGCCGCCAACGCATCCGTCGAGAAACCTCCCTACTCCTCTCCCTTCACCGAAGTCAAGAACTCTCTCAAGCAAAAATCCACCCAAGCTCAGAATCGCAGATCACTAGGGTCGTTACAGGATTTAAGCAACAACCTCGCCAAGTTTCAGCGTAAATCCGCCGCTCCACCTCCGAAGAGCGTACCGCCTTCGATTTCCTTCGAAACGCTCTATAAGCAGAAAGTTGCAGCAAACTCTTTGGATCCTAGTAATCGAAGAGGTATTGATACCAATTCGAGTAATTTACGAGAAAAGTTGAAAACTTTGAAGTGTGTCTTTACGAAGAAACGTTGGTTTGAATGTGTTAGGTAGAGGAGAAGCATTGGAGGATGGGAATGGTAGGGAAGGTGAAACAGAGGAGGAGATGGTGATGATGACGGAGTTTTTTAAGATTTATAAGGAAGATGAATTGGGTGAGAAGCTGAGGATGCTTAGGCCAGAGGGGAAGAAGGGAGAAGGGTGGTTCTCGTTGGAGGAGTTGAATGAGAGGTTGGTTAAGCTTAGGCAAGTGGAAGAGAAAGAGGTGAAGAAGAATCAGCGTGGGAGCTTCTCGGTGCTCAGGAATGTTATTGGAACACTTGAGGATGAGAAACCCAAACTTGATCCTGTTTCTCGTATGTTCTGAGCCTCTAGTGACTCTCTTTGAGCTTGTTATAGGTCAACTCTGTGATTCTAGCTTGTTTGTTTTTGCTTAGGATTTGTAAAGTTGAGATCTTGGTTTAGTTTTGTTGTCTGTAGCTATGTTTTGCTGTTGAAATGACATTTATGTTATCTAAGGAGGTTTCTATGGTTGCAGTGCAGAATCTCGACATTCTAGGATGTTTGGATGGTACTCCTGAGTACAATCATTATCCTGCCAAAGATGAATTAGTTGAAACTGTAAGTTTATTTCGTTCTTGGACCTTTAAGCTACTAGCGTGTTAGTTTAATTACTTGGAAACGAAAGGCTTCTTTTGGTGATCTTTCGTCTGATGTTTTTAAGAAAAGCTATGTTGATATGTTGTGACTATTGCATAAAATGTGGGTATTGATCTGTTTTTTATGTGCTTGGGTCCTCGTAGTACTTCCATTCAGATAATCTGTCATCTGCGGAGAAGATGAAAATTGAGCTCACGCAAGTCAGGGAAGATTACAAGATGTCGGAATCAGATTGTGGTTCTGCACGCGTGCAAGGTAAATTTTATACAAAGGGAATGGTTCTGATCAAAAGGATCACATTTCATGAGACAGAGTTTGGTTTAGATTGTCTTGTGATGTCTCTGGTTTGTCCTTGCAGTGGCGCAGCTAACAACTAAAATCAAGCATTTGTCTTCTCTTCTGCACAAAAAGGTAAAACTCTTCAAGTTGTTTTTCAGTTCGCTTCTCTACGCAATTTCTTACCCGGTGACCGCAGGACAAACATTCGAAGAAGGGACTTGTAGCAATGGTGCAGAAACGAAAGAAGCTGTTGAAATATCTAAGACGCACTGACTGGGATTCTTACTGCCTTGTCCTGTCAAATCTCAGCCTTCGCGACAACCCGGATTACAAGTTCTAACCTTTATGCGTTTAGGAACCCTCATGGTTCTATCTCCACACTCTTTTGGTTTGAGCAACACATTGTTGGAAGTGAGACTTAGCTGTTCAAACCCGGTTAGGCATTTTACTCTCTAGGGGAGAAACTCATTCAACTCTCTTTTGTTTCATTGTTCAATGATATCCCCTTTCACATTTGGAGTGTGATAATAGAGTTATATACTAATAAGCCTTTTCATGATATTTTTTGTTTACAAGCTGAACTCATGACTTGGTGCCACTTTAAATCAATGATATGTTGAAGAACAGCATCATGTTCTGTGAGAAAGTAATTACATCTACAAACTCTAAGACATAGTACTCACAAACCAAGTGCACCTAAAGGCGTTTTACCCTGCCCGGCCTCAAAGTAAAAGATCAGCATTGCAAGCATTGCGAGCCTAGAGTGCTTAATCTCCGCCAACTTCAGCCGCTCTAGCTTCTCTCTGTCTGGCTCATAAACACCGTCTCGTGTCTTCCCGGCAAGTCCCAACGGATCAAAGAATCTCCCTCCTGGATATCCTTGATCTCCGGTGTAGTTAGCAAAATTCTCAGCGGTCCTCGACCACGGCGTCGCCCACTCAACAGACTGAGAATCCGGGTTGAAGAAGTCCACCCACCGTTTGCTCTCCACCCAACCCATGAGAAGCAGTTGCGTCCCGAGAAGTGATCCAAAAGAGAACGGAGCAATGGCACGTGGATCAGCTCCCGCTTCGAACCATGGCACGCCGCTCCAGGCCTGCCCAACGAAGATCCCAAGAACAGCTGCCATCGCCCATCTGCCGTGGATCAGCTCTGCTTCTCTATACCATTTAAGAAAAGCCGGGTCTTTTCCCAAACCCAACGGGTCAAACCCGAAATCTCCGGGTAGCCTGCCAAAACCATTCAACAATAGACTCAGATATTGTGTAAAGGCGACTCCTTTAGATTCGTTTTACAAACTATAGTTCTGAACCGTCACGAAACTAAGAGTGATCATTGGTTATTACAGAGAGATTTGAGTTTATAGACTTACGAGCCATCGAGCCATTCAGGGTCGAGGAAGTTGCCGCCACCTTTAACGGCAGGAATCCACGATTTCTTGGGCTGAGCAGCTGCTGCAGCGACAATCAGAGTTTGCCGGCCAACTCTCGCAGGTCCAGTTCCTACGCCACTTCCCAAAGCGGTGGCACTCCTCTTTCCTCCGGCGAGGAAGGAAGAACCAAGACCACTGAGCACAGCTCCTGAGACAGTCATTGCCATGAGATCTCTAATACGTCTCCTCTGTTTTTGTTTTGTTCTCTCAAGATGTGGTAGTGAGTGTTTTGTTCTGTCTGTTTTTTTTTAAGGAGAAAAGAGAATCAAAGGGAGGAGGAGATTTAGAGGGACAATGTGGATATGATTAGGAGAGAATCTATTAACGAAATCTAAGAGGCTGTCGTGGATAGATTTCTGACCAATGAGAAGTCAGTAACAACTTCACCCTATCCACATCATCCAAGCTTGTCATTTTCTTGCATATCCACATTTATATATTTATATTTATACGAGATAAAGGTGGATATGACACGTGGATACTCTCAATTGTAGGCAAAGATGATATTTTTTTTTTACAGGCAGTCCAGTTAAACTAAATCAATTGTTAGTCACACTAGTCGATTTTTAGAGAAGCATTTTCGTCTGTCTGTTTCTATAGTCTATGGTTCTTAATTTTTTGCTAATGACTCTGTCTGACCATTCTTATTTCGAATAATACGAGTCAGGTTCACATTTTCGAAAGTGTAGTCTTTAGCAGGGGTGGGTCTAGTTATATAGAAGGTGGGACACGTGCCCCATACTAACTTTAGAATTTGATGTTTGTAACATAATTTTGAGTATGTGAATCTAGCATATTTGGTTAAATAAAGTCGATGGTACCACACATTGACCATCTTTTCGGGAGAATTTCAAGTTTACCACTTTTATTATACCACTTTTTATTTTTATCATTATTAAAGAAATATTTTTAAAATACCATTTTTTAAACGGTAAATTCTTTTAAAATTAATTAGAATCCTAAATTTTACATACTTAAACTCATCCCCATCCTACACCACCCCTTAGTTCTAAACCATAAGTCTTAGATTAATTAACCCAAGTGTTATAAATATATTTTTTCCTCTTTAAAAATAAGGGTAAAAATGATTAAGGTATTTTTGAAAAATGATACAACGAAAATAGTATTTTTGACAATTTATCTCTTTTTCTCCCATTTTTTTATTTTTATTTATTTTGTTGTTGTCAAATTTAATGTGTGTAATTATTCTATTTTCTATCAAAGGCCTAATTTTACACATCCGTTTCATATTGAGTGTCATTGTAGAGATTTTTTTGTTACAAAATAAGTGTTATTTTCGAGTTTAGATGTAAAATTTATTAATTTTATGGTGTAATTTATTTTTCTATTGGTTAAAATATGGTTAGGTATATATGTAGTTGTGTTTTTTATAGAAAATATGAAAAAATATTATTTTCTTAATTTGTATGCACAAAGCTAAAGTGACAATTAATGTGAAACAGAAATAGTATATTTTAATTCTTATCATTTCTTATTCTCTTTTGTTGTCACTGATATTTCTTATTCTCTTAAATATATTAAATTAGTTATATATGTCTAATTTGTCCAGATTTGTTTTGTAAATATCGATTTTGAATTTCCAGTTACTTATTTTGTACTCTTTCTATGATAAATATTTTCTGATTTACACGTATTAAATATTAAATTCAGATACTAAATATATTATTTTGTGATTAGCTAATAATTATTCAGTGATATAATTAATTTTCTAAAAAATTACAATCTGCTATTATTAACTCATATAAACTAAATGTATTGAAAATATAAAATAATTATTTTTTAAAGATAAATGTTTTTAACCTTTGTAAAATATTTTTTTTTGACACATAATGAATATTTAGTTAGTTAAAAGATTTACTGTAACCATATAATATAATAACATCGTAAAACTGTCAGTTATTTTAGATAAATTATACAAATATATTATGCCCCATATAAAATAAATTTCTAGATCCGCCCCTGGTCTCTAGAACAATTCAAATTTTGACGTGAATGCTAGCAATGCCATTGGATTCTCAATCATGTCCAATAGATTTGAGCAACGATGAACTTAATCTTGATTATAAACTCATTGAAGTGGAAATCACAGCCATAGATTTGTTACAATGTGGCATTGCTGTTTATTACGTGTAGCTTACGTTACATATTTATGATTTAACCCAAAAAAAAGGAATTTGAAGATTTTATAGAAAGTTAACGATTAAATGGTGGTGAATCCCAAGTGGGTGAAGGAAGCTGAACCAACGGCTGGTTTGAACCCATGTCCGGGTTTGGAAACGGATTATCCGGTACAGTTGGTATGGACGTAACCGGTGGTTGTTCCGGCGGTAGCCATGGATTCGCTACCTCTGGTGGCGTGGTGAAGACTGGAGTTTGCGGTGGGAAGTCTCCAAGAGCTGGTGGTGTGGAGAATATTGGAACTGTCGGTGGATCTTGTACGACCGGTGGCGTTGAGAAAACCGGTGGAAAGTCTTGAACCGGCGGAGGCAAAATCGGTGGATAATCTTGAACCGGTGGGGGAAGAATCTGCGGAAATTCTTGAACCGGTGGAGGTAAAATCTGTGGGAAGTCTTGAACCGGTGGAGGCAAAATAGGCGGGAGGTCTTGAACCGGTGGTGGTAACATTGAAGGGAGGTCTTGAACCGGTGGAGGCAAAGTAGGCGGGAACTCTTGAACCGGTGGGGGTAATATTGAAGGGAGGTCTTGAACCGGTGGAGGAAAAACCGGAGGGATATCTTGAACCGGTGGAGGTAAACTAGGAGGGAAGTCTTGCACCGGTGGAGGTGTATCGATGATTCCCGGAAAACCGCCTAGAAGAGGAGGTGAACCGGTAATAACCGGAGCTCCGCCGCCTAATGGAGGAGTTGGCGTCAATGTAAACGGTGGCTGCGGAAACAAGCCGCCAGGTAGTGGTGGTGGGGGAGATAATACTAATGGAAGGGGTGGTGGTGATGGAAGAGAGGAAGATAATGGTGGCGGAAGAGGGGCAGAAGGTGGAGGAAGGGGTAGCACCGGAGTAGGTGGAGGTAGGATAGGAGTTACTGGTGGTGGCATAACTGGAAATAAAGGTGGTAGTGGAGGGAGTAGAATTGGTTTAGGGACAAATGGGATAACTGGTGGCGGTGGACAAGCTACTGGTGGAGGTTGAGCCGGGGCCGTGGTACAAACAATACACGGTTGAGTAGGAGGAGGCAGTGCTGGAGCTGTGACACAAGTAATGCAAGGCACCGTAGGTGGTGGTGATGGAGCCGTGACACAAGTAATGCAAGGCACAGTAGGAGGTGGTGATGGTGGAGGTGGACAAAGAACCGGGACTGGCGGTGGTGGTGGTGGAGGTGGACAAGGAACTGGTATAGGAGGTGGTGGTGATGCTTGTACACAAGTAAGACATGGTGGTGGCGGTGGTATAACCACCGGTGTAGCCACAGGAGGAGGAGGAGGCAAGAAAGGGTTTTGAGGACAAGGAACAATTGGGAAATTCCATTGACCGCAAGTGCCAAACACACACCGGAAAAACACATCGCATTTAGTTGCAAACGCTTCACCGTTTCTGCTTGAGCTTCTTCTTCTGCTTTTGGCTCTTCTGTGTCTAACCAAACCTTGCTTGTCTTTGTCTTTGTCTTTGTGTCTATGTTGATTCTCTATTGACTCTGTTATTGAAACACTAATCAGAAGCAGTGTAACTACACATATTATTACAAGTTGTTTCATCTTTTTTTCTGTTCTATATCTGCCTACTACATGCAAGAACTAAACTACACATGTGTATGTATATATAACGGAACCATTTGATGATTGATTATGTTGAATTTTTTGAGCATTTTTACGTTTGTCACTACCTAAGACCTTAGTTTTGTAAGGTTACAATTAATATATTTGATAATAAAGAGAATATTTATGTGGTACACAATCCAATACAAAAGAGTAATAAGTAAGCCTGACTCAGAATTTAGATCTATGAGGTGAGTGTTATCCAGCCCACACACAGCTTCTCAACTCAGAGAACATTGAAGTGAATATGGACAGAACTATGTTTGTTTATGATGTATCAGATAGTTTAAAGCATTAGTCATTCCGGTTTAGAGTCAACGTGAAAAACATAAGCCATCATAGTAAGTGTTCATTGTTGTGAGTATAAGCTCCACTTTGAGCAGCACAACAGGTAACCGGATAAAGTTATTTATCACATCAATAGATCAACCATGACCATGTTCATTGGATCAGGCCAAAATTCATGGAAATTGAATAGCTCACTTGGTGTAAGAACACTAGTCAGGGGAACTATGGTCACGGGGGTACCGAAACTAAACAATATAAAACCATGGTTCTACAGAACCGGTTAGATTAACACAATGTTCAATAAATCGATAGACAATAATTATGAGCTTTATATAGGATCAACACATAAGTGAATTATTTAGCATAGACGGTGAAATTATATTTATTTATTGTAAATCTTACATTTATATTACATATTTCAAGAACTTTATGTATATATTTAGGAATTACATTAATGAAATATCAAAAAAAATATACTGAAAAAGAAATCAAATAAACTTGTGAACTTTTCCAAAAAACAAAAATAGAAAATCATTATTTATTTATAAATAATACAATATAACTAAGTTGATCACCATTCACTTTCATGTTACCTAATTTAACCGGTTTAGATTAATTTAAATCAATTTAAACTAATTTAAACAAATTTTGAATGAATTAAATTATTATTATTTTTTTTTTGATAATTATGGTATGATTCCAAAAGTTTTTTGAGTCTAAAGATTAATCAACACAAAGTTCATGGAAACACTGAAGACGTTGATGGGTGGCCAAGAGAAATCAAAGTCGGGTCGGAAGTCCTAGCCAAAATCTCTTTACCACTTAGTTATGAATTAAATCAAATTGAGTTGCATAAATCAAAGTTTGAGAAAATTGTTTTGGTTATGAATGATTTTGCCGTCTAAACTGATAATTAGAACATTGGTTAAATAAGTTCAAATAAAGTTACATGCCATCTGCGAGATAGGAACATGGAATGACATGTAAATTGAGGAGTTATTATGTAGATATGAACAAACAAAAGGTAAGGAAGAGAGTAGAAGAAAGTAAATAAATGCAGTAAGCAGAACGTGGCGTTTTAGATCCTGAGAGAGCCGCATTGAATTAGAGTCGAGTCTTCACTTCGAGAATTGTTATACTTATCCTACGCCGTTGCTTCAGCTGCTCCTCATTATTACTACATTGTAGAAAACAACTTGACCCCAACCACATTCTACCAATCAAATCTCGAAAGGCCTTATTCATGTTCTGAGCCAATTTCTCCCAACTCCGTAAGCCCAGCCCATTAGATTATGAAACATGAGATGAGACGTACCTCACGAAACTACATAGAGTTTAGAAGAAATCAAAATCGTTCCGTTCCGTTACATTACATATACTTATTTAGTAGTAATCATACACGCTAGAGAGGCAAAACAGAACATGACTTTGTTACAACGTAGGGGATGGTCCATTAACTAAGGGGAGGATTGGCCAGGAACATCCAGAGGAGGCACCCAAATTATTGGTGGCATAGGTGGAAACTCATCCAATGGCGGTGGTAGAGTGAACACTGGTGGTGGCAGCCATAATGGCGGAGGAGATGGAACCAACGGTGGCGGGAACGCTAGCACTGGTGGTGGCGGCGAAGGGAATATGAAAAAAGGTGGCGGAGAGGGAGGAGGAGGTGAAGGAACAAGAGGCGCAGGGGGTGGTGGTGGTGGTGATGGAACTAAAGGCGGTGGAGTCGGCCTTGGACGCGGTCTTGGACGTGGCGGTGGTGGAGATGGAACCAACGGTGGTGGACGCGGTCTTGGACGTGGTGGTGGACGTGGTCTTGGACTAGGTGGTGGTGGAGAAGGAACCAACGGCGGTGGACGTGGTCTTGGACGTGGTGATGGACGTGGTCTTGGACGTGGTGGTGGACGAGGTGGTTGAAAAGGGAGAAAAGGGTTATCAGGTGAAGGTGTAGTAGGAAAAGGCCATCGACCACAGATTCCGAATAAGTATTGGTAGAGTGGATCGCAGTATCTGCGTCCACGACCGATACTACCGCGTCTTCCTCTGTTTATCTGCTTTTGATCCTTAACGGTCACAGCGTTTGCGTTTGCGTTCTCCTCATGATCTGATGGTGACTCGGTTGTGTGAGCTTCGACCAAAAGGAGTAGTGAAAACAAAAATCCAACCACAAGAAGTTGTTGTGCTTTCATTGTCTTTTTCTCTTTACTTTTTTGCTTGTTCTCTTCTTCTTTTGATAGAGAGCTTAATATAGTCTATTTTAAGCTTTTTTAAAACTAAGATTATAATTAAGAATAATGTGTATGTATATATTCATCTCATGGGAAATGTAGGAGGAGAAGTAAATGCTGAGAGGAAGATGAGTATTATCATCAGCACACACTTCAATGGCATAGAGATTGTGCCACTGTTGTAATTGAATGCGTTTGCTCATTCAATCCATGCAGAAACTCTTTATCTTCCTTCAAAACGTTGACTTCAGTTTTGTTGTTATAAGTGTTTTTCATTCATAACTGTTTTTTTTTTATTTAGTCACATATTCTAATCAAGTACCAATCAAAACTGAATTAGTCACTCTAATGAGTGGGTTCAAATGAAATGATATTGGCAAAGATATATCCAGAAGAAAACTAAGGACTTGCAATGATTCGAAACTGCTCCTTTACAATCTTTGTCTTGACTAGGATAAATAAACTATCTTACAGAAGCTCAAATGGCTCTGTCTATAGTACTGCATCTAAGCCAAGCCTGTACAAGAATATACCAATAAAATTTCCAAGGGGTTTAGCGCTTCTCTGGTGTTTTGCACTGTAACAAAGATTAAGGAAGAGATGGTGCTAGTCGCACTTTGACATGCCGTGAGCTTTTAATTGGGTCTTGAAAAAAAAAAAAAACTAATCCCTTATTGCTTCTCTGGTGTTTGCATTGTAACAAAACATTAGTAAAGTCCATACCTATCAGTCTGTAACCTGTGACTTAGCTGGTGGAAGATGACGATAAAAACAGCATGTAATGTACTCCTATACATCTTTGATTCTTGAAAATAAATTGCAAGTAAGAAAACTAAAAAGAATAAAAATAAAAATTGTGGATACAGTTTATACTACTTTATAATAACAGTGTGTAAACATACGATACAAATACAAAGATAGATACATATAAAAAGGTTGCGGTACCAATACTCATCTCTCAGATTTCTTCCTCATCTAGAAAGAAAGAAGCTTCACTTCGTGGTTAATGCCTCCTCTCTACTTTTTCCTCTTCTGGGTTTTTGCTAATTATCTGAGATTCTATATGTCTTATCTACAGATGCGTCGTTCTGCAGCAGCATCGAAGAAGAAATCAGATTCAATCACATCTTCCACCACGGATCTCTTTCGCTCAGGTTTCTATCTCTCTCTATCTTTCCCGATCATTGAACCGAATCTTTCTAGGGTTTATGTGTAAATTATGCTGAAAAGTTGATTTCTTTGTGATGGGAGCTTAGATGAATGATTAAAGATAGATACTTTTTTGAATAACTAAACACTTCAAACCAAAAAAAAAAAAAAAACATTGAATAATTGAACATTTCAAGATCAGTAGTTGACATTTGAAATCTTCTTCGTCGAAGCAAGTCTTTATTTTTCAAGTCGGCTTCATCTGCATATTGTTTGTATAAACGTTCTGCTTTGTTATGACTTTTGTGTGGTGTTTTTGTTTTGGTTCAGCTTCGAGTAAGGCTACGACTAAAGAGATGGATCGTATAGATCATTTGTTTCATCAATACGCCAATACATCGTCCAGTCTCATCGAGTAAGTTTCCATTTCAAGCTGATAGAGTTTTACCACTCCAAACTTATAGAATCAGATTGTAAAACTCAAATCCCTGATGTATATTGATTCTGTTAACAATGAATTAACGAATCACGCTATCAAATTTGGAACTGAGTAATCGCTGGCCTAACCCAGACGATCTACTCCTCAAGTCGCAAGACTCATTCCAAATTCAAAAGCTATCCTCCCATACGAATCCCTCAACGTTCTTATACTTTGATTACAAAGACATTTTAAAGACTCTCAATGAAACAGAATGTTTCTTTATTTGAACTTCAACTGCCACGTCACCATTAAAGTCCAACGACTTCTTCCTCCTCTGCTGCCTTCCTCTGTTTCTTCCGAACATATACTCTTCCCAGCTTATCACAAGCTTGGTTTCTTCCTAGTATCATTGAGTGTAGAAGTTAGTTCTTAGATCGTTACTTCTGTTATATCCAGTTCCCGCCATAACATTCATTGCTTCTGATATGTTTGGTATATTACTTGAACAGCCCTGAAGGAATAGAGGAGCTATGCTCCAACTTGGAAGTCTCTCATACTGATATCAGAATCTTGATGCTTGCGTGGTAACTAATACTATTATCCATCAAAACATTTACTAATACATCTATTTCTTTTTTCTTTTAGCAATATTTCATTGACTCTCTCCTTTTGCAGGAAAATGAAAGCTGAGAAACAAGGTTACTTTACACAGGTAAGATATGCGTACACAGAGTACATAAAGAGCTAGAGATCCTTTTTACTTTGCTTTCTGATAATAGCTCACTGTACATCTGTAGGAGGAGTGGAGAAGAGGCCTTAAGGCTTTAAGAGCTGATACAATCAATAAACTGAAGAAAGCTCTTCCCGAGCTCGAGAAAGAGGTTCAAAATTTTATGCTTTTGTTTCATTTTTCATCTATTGGTTCACATCTTCTGAGCATTGAGTCATGCGAAACTTTTCTGGCTCGTTTTTATCTCTTTAAGGTCAGGAGGCAATCAAATTTTGTAGATTTCTATGCTTATGCCTTCCGTTATTGCTTAACAGGTAAAATTAACTTCAGCTTTTGGAAGGGATATTTGTATTTCATGGCTTCTTTGTCACCCTTTTGTATGTGTGTATGATCTTTTGTTTATTGTTCAATGCAGAGGAAAAACAGAAGAGCATAGACATAGAGACTATATGTCAACTCCTAGATATCGTCATGGGATCTACTTTCCGACCCCAAGTTGACTACTTTGTCGAGTATTTAAAGGTCTGCGTCACTTTAATATACATTATCTTTGTCATGTCCAGAATGTTTTACTCGCAATCTTATCATTATATGATTTTCGTTTCACAGATCCAAAACGACTATAAAGTCATAAACATGGATCAATGGATGGGCTTTTACAGGTTCTGCAATGAGGTATGTTTTCTAATTCTTGTTAGTTCCCAGCATGGCTGTTTCATCTACTAAGTAGACGTGTTTATACAGATAAGTTTCCCGGAGATGACGGAATACAATCCAGAGCTTGCATGGCCATTGGTTCTCGACAGTTTTGTTGAGTGGTTTAGTGAAAAGCAAGCCTGAAAGCTGAAACTCTTTACTAGTCTCCTCACGTCTTTTACTTGAGTGAGTAATCTTTCCAGAACACAGTTTAAGCTCGAACCCACTTTAGGTATGTGGTTTAGTTCGGTACTGACTGACTAAACTCTCTGTATTTGTTTGGAATGCAGGATCGTTGGGCTCAACAAACATATTCAACACAATTTTATTTGAGTGTTCATCTTCAAACTTAAAAAAAATAATACATTATATGATTTTTGTTACATGTGATTAACTTCAACAGAGGGAAACATATTATGTTTGGAATATCCAGTTCTCTTACTAATCAATGGTAAATTGGTCAAGACCATGGCATTCAGACCATTTATATTTATCGGACACTGTCTGAAGATGAGCTGTCTACGATGTTCAGCTTCACATTACCTTCATTGTTCAACATCTCCAAGGATGGTGATAGCGAGACTTTAGAGATCATGTGTTCTCCTTGTCACATTCTTAAGCATAAGATGAATGGTGTCTGGTATTATACAGATAAGTACCAAGTGGATACATAATTATTTATGATCAGAATTTTATTGAAACATTGCAAATATTTGAATCATTCTCAAAGCCACAACACTAATACACAGCAAAAAAAAAAAAATCCAGTATAAGATAGAAAGAAACAGATGGTTGTATAAGCTCGTCAAAACTGCAAAGATAGGAATGAAGTTTTGCTGTACACAAAATATTTATGTTTTTGATCTTTAGATTCTATAGTAGAACACCGATGGATGATCACATAACAAATTAACATCATGGGAAAACCAAACGTGGCCCAACAGAGAGATGAACTGAAAAAATGGGCAAATTTTACTTGGTTAACCAGTAGATGAATATGAGAAATGTGCATACAGCCGCAACTAGTGAAAGAATGATTGTATCCATTGACTTTTTCCTCTTTATCGCTGATAGAATAGTGTTCACCTGCAACGGGTTTAACCATGGTATCGCAGAGTGAGGTATACAGATGATATCCACACAAAAAAGAAAGCGAAGAGCAAAAGAGTTGGCATATAAGAGAAAGGAAAGCTCTTTGTACCGTGGGTAGACGGCTGGTGACATTGCTAATCTTAGAGTTGATGCCTCCAAAAGTTGAACGCTGAAACACGAGTGTACCAAGTGTTGCCTGAGCTTGTGAAATGACACCATCCATCTGCACCGTTTATATACAATAGGCAGTTCACATAACCCATGTTGGTGTTCAACTAAACTGATAAAGACCAGCTTAATGTATGATCACAGATTACTGGAGAAAGGATTATATTTACCTGAGCTGTATTGCGGTTGATTCCCACATGTTCTTTGAGCAACGCTTGTTCTGTAGAGCCATCTCCATCTTCTAAGTCTAACCTAGTCCGATCAAATTCTCTAAAGTCCTCAAGAAGTGAAGCATGTTCTTGTTTTGCTCTAAGACTTGATCGGTGTCGATAAAACTCCTGCATTTTGAATGAGTCACACATACATGATAAACAAAGCTCACTCCACAACAAAAGTTGAGTCCTAAACTAGTCTAACATTCATTGCATCTGCTAATCGGAACATAATCAACCTGTGTCAGATCTTGAAGGATCTCCTGATGTCGAGTTAATGTATGTGAGACCATCTCTGAACCACCTGAAGAAACCCAAGCTTGCATCTGCGCATTTACTTGTTGCAGTTGCTTTAGCAGTAAGTCAATCCCAGCTTCAAGGTCACTCTCCCCACCATCTGACTTTGCCAAAGCCTTGGTCGAAACAAGTCTGCGATATGAATGCATCTGCTCGTCAAGCTGAGCTTCAATCTTTCTAGCCTGTCAAAATCCAAATGGAAACAACAAAAAAGCATCTTCCTTTTGAGTTTATCATTCACATTACAGTTAGATCCTATAGAAATAAAAATCTCATCTTTGAGATTGACCCAACAGTAAATGGCTAATCAATTCCCAAAATTGATTGAAACCCAGAAGAAGAATATTGATTTAGTCGATACCCAGAAACTTAGAATCAAAAAAACACATGAGGAAATTACCTGTTTGCGTAAAGCGTCCCAGGAGCTAGGAACGTCCATGGTGTTTAATGAATCAGATAAAAATCTCTCCTTTGTGAAATCAGATCAAATAATATTCTTCCTTCCTCCTCTTAATCAGACCTTCGACTCCTCAACAGATGCGATCCGATAACGAGAGAGAAGGAAGAAGGGATCTGATGGAGAGAAGAGGAGAGTTGGTTCGGAGGCAAATAGGTTCCGTTTTGCGTAAACTGTAATTAATTCGAGGATGGTGATGATTAGGGGGGCTCTGATCTAGTGTTTGTCACCCTACGCTAAGCTTATATATACAGTTGACCCACACGTTCTAGTCAAACTTGACACGTGATATGATCATATGATACACAGCGTTTTATAAGTACAAATACAACGGTCTAATAAAAGTCAAGATGGCCGAGTTGGTCTAAAGCGCCAGTTTCAGGTACTGGTCCGAAAGGGCGTGGGTTCAAAGCCCACTCTTGACATTATTATTAATATTTTATTCGTCTATTTAACACCCTCCCTTCACTTCTGAACCCTAACTGTTCGTATTACTCAAACAAAGCTCGTCGGATTACTCAAACTGGAGCTCGCGTAAGCTCCAGTTTTCTCTATGCATTTGTCTTCATAGTGTATTTTCACTATCGTGTTTCTTTTCGTCACCTCTTGCTTTTATTTAACGCTTTACCTCACTTTCCCCCTGTAGATTTTTTTTTTTTTTTTTGCATTTTTCGTTCCGTTCCTTATAATGCACTTGTGGATCCTGTAACAGACTCTTTATATGATTCCTAGGATTTTCTTTGCTCCAGTGATTTCCATATTAGCTACTCATTTCACTAGAAATCGAGTCTCAACAAATGTTGCTGCATGAAGTTGTAATGCCCCGACCGTCCACAGCTAATGGATCTCAACAAATGTTGCTGCTTGAAAATCTTGTTTACTTTCGATTTTTTTACAGATTTTCTTAGCTTTTTCTCGGTGATTGAGTTATTCAGTTGTTCCAGGTAAAGCAGGTACGATGGATGTTCCACCTCCACCTAATGAAGAAGACTCAGACATCAGCGAGTCAGAGATAGATGATTACTCCCAAAAGCCCTACCTGAAACTGCAAACAGGGCAATACAAGGTCAAGGTGAACGGAGTGCTGAGATGCCCCTTTTGTTCAGGCAAGAAGAAGCAAGACTACAAGTACAAGGAGTTGATTGCACATGCTTCAGGTGTTTCCATTGGATCTGTGACCAGAAGTGCTAAACAGAAGGCGAATCATCTCGCATTGGCTAAGTACTTAGAGACTGAGCTTGCTGGTGATGCTGAAGGTGGTCTTCCACGCGCTTATCTTCCTCAGTTAAACGAGATAGAGGCGAAACCGGGTGTTGTTTATGTCTGGCCTTGGATGGGGATTGTGATGAGTCCTTTGAAAGAAAGTGATGACAAGGGAGTTTTACTTGATTCGGTTTATTGGTTGAAGAGGCTTTGTAGGTTTAAGCCTGTTGATGTGAAGGTCTTTTGTGTTGAACAAGGTTCTGTTGTTGGGGTTGTTGCTACGTTTAAGAGTGACTGGAGTGGGTTTGTGTGTGCAACGGAGCTTGAGAAGGAGTTTGAGAGCAAAGGTTGCAGCAAAAGGGAGTGGATAGAGAAGAGAGGAGAGTCTGAGTCCAAGGCTTATGGATGGTGTGCACGCGCTGAAGACTATAACTCTGAAGGGCTAATAGGTGAGTACCTCTCCAAGGAGGGAAAGCTAAGAACCGTTTCAGATATTTCTCAAGAAAAAGCGCAGGATAGGAACAATGTTCTTGAAGAACTTTCGAGTATGATTGCTATGACGAATGAAGATCTGAACAAGGTTCAGTACAGTTACAACGAGACGGCTATGTCACTTCAGAGGGTTCTATACGAGAAGAAGACCTTGCACGAAGCTTATGCAGAAGGTTTTTAATTGAAAACTTATGGTTCAACTAGCATGTTTTAGGGTACTGACTACCGTTTCTTTTTTTTTTTTTATCTCAGAAACAAAGAAGATGCAGCAGATGTCGATTCGCAGTATTCAGAAGATCCTAGAAGATAAAGAGAGGCTAAGTAATGAACTGGAGGCTAAGATGCTGAGACTGCAGACTTGGTCCAAAGAGTTGGAAAAAAAGGAAGCACTAACTGAACTGGAAAGAAAAAAACTTGATGAAGAGAAGAAAAAGGTAATATCCATGTCCATTGTCAGTATCATACACATGAAACAATTCGTCTGTAATATGTAATGATTTGTATTTTCTTGCTTTGGCAGAATGATGCTATGAACATTTCCCTCCAGTTAGCCTCCCATGAGCAGACAAAGGCCGACGAGAGCGTTTTGAGACTTGTAGAAGAGCATAAGGTATACTTTGTATAACAAGCTAAAGCCAATAAGGGGAGAAAAACCTTCCCTCATTTGTGTCTTGTGTTTGTAATTCTCTCCTTATTAAAATCCAGAGGCAAAAAGAAGAGGCTATGAGCAAGATCCTTGAGCTTCAGACACAGCTAGACACCAAACAGACACTGGAAATGGAGATTCAAGAGCTGAAAGGCAAATTACAAGTGATGAAGCATTTGGGGGATGATGATGATGAGGCAGTCAAGCAGAAAATGAAGGAGATGAATGATGAACTGGAGGAAAAGAAGTCTGACTTAGAAGAGCTAGAGCAGATGAACTCAGACCTGATGACAAAAGAACGTCAAAGCAATTTTGAGATTCAAGCAGCGCGGAAAACATTAATCGCGGTACATATTTTCTAATGTTCTTAAGTGTTACTGATACACTTGCAATTTTAACCATTCAGACCTATGTTGTTTAAACTCTGAATACTCTTTTCTGCAGCGTTTGACAGGATTGTTGGGTGCCGAATCTGATATCGGGGTAAAGAGGATGGGAGAACTTGATGACAAGCCATTCTTGAATGTTTGCAAGAAGAGATATTCGGAAGATGAAGCTATGGTTAAGGGTGCCACCCTTTGCTCCACATGGCAAGAGAACATCAAGGATTCATCATGGCAACCGTTCAAACGTGAAGGAACCGGGGACAAAGCAATTGTATGTTCTTTCCCACTGTCTCCTCCTATGATGGCTTTGAGAAATGTCTTGTTTTTCTTACCCTTTATGGGCCACTTTTTGAGTTAAATATGTAGGAGAAGCCAGTGATTCTGTGAATGTTGGTGTTTTTATTCTTTTTGTAAGTCAACAGTAATGGTGTTGGATGGTTACTGGTTGCAGGAAGTGGTAGACGAAGAGGATGAGCGGCTGAAGAAGCTGAAAGGCGAGTGGGGAGAAGAGGTGCACAACGCTGTTAAAACAGCTCTGGAGGAAATGAATGAGTATAATGCAAGTGGTCGATACAGCACCCCAGAACTTTGGAATTTCCAAGCAGGAAGGAAAGCAACACTAAAGGAAGTGATTAGTTTCATTTCCAACGATATGAAACCTGTGAAACGCAAAAGAACCTGAAGGTATGGTCAATCATCTTCAGTTTACACAGGTCTCTAGCTTACAAATGGTATGTGCTGGGTTAAAACTAACAAAACAGTCCAGAACCTGAGAAGTGAGAACCTTGTAGTAAAAAAATCTTGTAACAAATTAAAGCAGGGACATGATCCAGTTGAAGAAATCTAATTCTGATTTGGTCTTGTTTTGGTCTGAAGAATCTAATGGTCTTGTACTTTTTGGTTGCAGGATGGAGGAGGAAGTAGAAGGAATGTATAAAGCAAGTCTTTTAAAATATAACTTAGAATCAAGAAGCTTAAGTGATGTAAAATAAGTAAGATACTTATATGCTCTCTGTAACCACCCGACTTGGCTCTTTAACTTGTGTCTGAAAAAGATTTAGAACAGCCAATTAGGCAGTACTATGAGTAAGTGCTTGAATCATATAAAATTTAGACAAAGAATCATAAAATAATTCATGTGTGTTACAAAAAAAAAAAGAGAAAGAATCATAAAAATATTCTTATTATTCTATTGTTCTAAACCCCAAAAGCAAAGACAACTCTAAGAGCACATGCCAATACATCCAATTCTCAATGTCCTTATTCCAAGGTGTGGCCGAGTCCTCACAGTATCATACAATCAAAAGACAATAATATGTCGTTGTAAGAAAGGCCATTTAAATGGCCGTAGAAGCCCAAAATATGGCCCGGGTCCGCAACTATGTGTCAAAATGTTTATTCTGGGGAAACTAGGGTTTTAAGTAACAAGCATATAAGTTGTTTTCCAACTTATTCCTCATCCTTTCCGCTGCAGCCGTCATCGTATCTGAGGTTAGTCTCTTTTCCGCTCCTCGAATGCTATACGATCCAAAACATGTATCTAGACAGTCTTTGAATGTCTCTTACAGTTTCCTCATAGTATTATTACAGACTGATTTCTCTGTTTCATATTGCAGAGAACAAGACTTGTTTTTGTTGTGAAAGCATTAAAGACACAACATGCAAGTTAGTGTGTATTAGGTAATTGTGTTTTTATATGAAAATAGTAAAATTAATTGTTTTTTTTAATCCGTGTAAAAACTAAAGCGACACTTATAATTGAACAGAGAGAGTATTAATTTTTTCTTATTTCAGTGATGAGCTGTGTTCCCGTTGTTGTTCCTCCGTTGCTTGCGCAACGGCAATCCCAGAGGACAGGCTTGTTGACTGCATTGGAGTTGACTCTTAGTCGGCACATGGTGTGTTGTTCGTGGTCTCCATGAGAGTGCAGCTTATTGAGAAGCATGTTGCTCAGCTCTGTGTCTTGGCTGAAGACTGCAACCAACTGATTACGTCAACTTGTTTAAGGCTCTCTGCTGATCACAGCATCAACTTGCTTCTGTTCCAAGTGCAAGCCTCGGTGAATGGCTGGTGTAAGTCCTTTAGTTTTTCTCTTAATCTATTGATCTAGCTTCTTTTTTTGAACAAAATTGAATCTTAATGTTGTTTGCAGCTCTGTAAGATTGACTCTGAGGGTAATGCCAGGAAGGTTGTTGGATGCTCCTGTCTTGTGGTCAAGGTATTGTATTTACCTCTCAGTCTTGAAGGAATCTATAATTCATGGAATTGATTTGGTCATTTGGTTGATTCGTTTCTGTGTTTTTCTTGGATGGTGTTTCAGGACTATGGTGAGGATACAACTGCCCTCAATATCGTCAAGAAGCACATTGAATTCTCAATAAGCATTTCGAATCTCAATGTTTTTCATCTCAATGCTGTTTTATCTTGTTTTTGATGTTTAATATTTTAGCTCTCTAGTTCTGTTTGGAACATGATCAAGTTTTTGCTGTTATCTGTACTCTATTTTCAAAATCAATTTTATGTTGTGGTCATTTTGTTTTTTCATGAT
>CAJHQP010001078.1:0-133169 GCA_905132765.1 Moricandia arvensis
AACGATGTATTTGGTGCTTTTCGCTTTTAGTCGACGTCCTTCCCATTTGTCGGTCGGCAATGTTCCCTTCGTTAGATATTCGATAAAAGGGATCCTCCAATCGGGGTATGGATCCGATGGGTCGATTTCCATTTTATCGGTGTCTGCAATGATCATGACGATGGGATGCGTAATGCTTGGTTCATCGATATGTTGGACAGGAATCGTTCGGCGGATCTGATCCTTCGGCCCGCTCCCTAGTGCGGCCAGGGCGTCCGCGCAAACGTTCTCCCCTCGCGGCATTTTAGTCAGATCAAAAGAATCGAACTCTTTGACAAGGCTTTGCTCCAACGGCTTTGGCGAGTCGTAATCCAGCGATGAGAGACTCGTATTCAGCCTCGTTATTAGATGCCTTGAATCCAACCGGAATGATTGTCGGAGTAATTCGCCGGAGGGCGATTGTAGTTGGATGCCGACCCCGGACCCTGTGGTGGAGGATGACCCATTGACATACAGAATCCAGTATTTGTTTGATGGGACGAGATCTCGCTCAAGTTTGGGGGGTAGCTCGATTATAAAATCAGCCAGTACCTGGGACTTTTTGGCCGGCTTACCCTGATAGGTTATGTCATGCTCACTCAGTTAGATCGCCCACTTCGATAATCGGCCCGACTGATTAGTGTTTTGCATTATCGTTCGTAAGGGTTGATTGGTGAGTATGACGATCGAATGGGACTGGAAGTAGGGTTTGAGATTTCGTGCCAAGGTAACGATGGCGAGAGCCATTTTCTCGAGCGTAGAATACAGTGTTTCTGCGTCAGTCATCCGTTTGCTAGTGTAAAATATCGGTCTTTGTTCCCCGCAATCCTCCTTGATCAAGACGCTGTTGACGGCCGTGGAAGAGACTGCAATGTAAAGATAGAGCGTATCGCCCTTGTCTGGTTTGGCCAGCACCGGCGGCGTCGTTAGATAATGCTTGAGTTGTTCGAACGCCTCTTCGCACTTTTCGTCCCAGAGAATTTTTTTTTTGCCGCGCAGCAAGTTGTAGAAAGGGAGACATTTATCGGTTGAACGGGAGATGAACCGATTGAGTGCCGCTACCCGACCGGTCAACCGCTGTACCTCACGGCTATTTTTGGGACTCGTGAGATCTAAGATCGCTGAGATCTGTTTCGGATTTGCTTCGATTCCTCGTTGGGTCACTATGTAACCAAGGAATTCTCCGGACATGACTCCGAACGTGCACTTGGCGGGGTTAAGTTTCATGCCGTACTTGTTTAAGGTTTGGAAGCAATCCGTTAGGTGATCCAGGTGATCGGCGGCTGCAGGGGATTTGACCAGCATGTCGTCGATATAGACCTCCATGGTATTTCCCAATCGCTCGGCGAACATTTGGTTAACGAGCCGTTGGTAGGTGGCACCTGCGTTTTTGAGGCTGAATGGCATAACCTTATAGCAGTATGTTCCCCTGTCTGTGACGAATGCTGTTTTTTCGCGGTCATGGGGGTGCATAGCTATATGGTTGTATCCGGAAAATGCGTCCATGAATGTCAATAGCTCGTTCCCTGCGGTCGATTCGACAAGGCGATCGATATGAGGTAGGGGGAAGCTATCTTTCAGACACGCTTTGTTGAGATCGGTGAAGTCGACGCATACACGCCATTTTCCGTTCTTCTTCCTAACGACCACTGGGTTCGCCAACCAGTCTGGGTATTTGACTTCAGTGATAAATCCCGCGCCGAGCAATCGCTCGACCTCGTCGTTTACAGCTTTTTATCGTTCTGGGCCTAACCTGCGTCTTTTTTATCAAACCGGCTTGAATGTCGGATCGACATTGAGTTCGTGAGTCGTGATAGAGGGGTCGATTCCCTTCATATCCGATGTTGACCAAGCGAAAGTAGAGACGTTGGTTTTCAGGAAAGATATGATCTTGTCCCATATTTCGTCTTTTAGATGTGCGCCGATCCTCACGATCTTATCTGGGTCGTTCTCGTCGATAGATACTTCGAGGATTTCCTCTTTTAGTGGGAATATCTTCTCAATAGGCTTTGCTATGGTATTGACGTGAGAGGAGATCTGTCGCAGCTTAACTTCAGCGACGAGGAGGTTGCGAGCCGCGGCTTGATCGCCTCGAAGGGTGACGATTCGCCCATCCATGCTTGGGAATTTTACACACTGGTGATAGGTTGACGGGATTGCTTTCATTGCGTGGATCCATGGTGTTTCGAGGATAGCGTTGTATGGGGCTTTCACATCGATGATAGAGAACTTGACGTTCTTATTCACGCCGTGCGCGTGTACGCGCAATCGAATTGTCCCAAGCATTGTTTCAGACGATCCGTTGAATCTCGTTAGGGACCTGGCCGAAGGTCTGATCGAGTTAAGATTGACCCCCATCTTATCGAGAGTATCTTTGAAGATTAGGTCGACGGAGCTACCAGTGTCGATTAAGACTTTAGTGACTTCGCAATCTCCGATTCCCAGCTCTACAAGGAGGGAGTCGTTGTGAGGCATATGCACTCCAATGGCGTCTTCCGCGGAAAAAGTGATCTGCGGATCATTTCCCAAGAAGGTGGGCTATTTTTTTGCAGTTACTGCCTTGCGACGGAACTCCTTAACAGATCGAACGAAATGAGTGCAGGGTGGTGATCCTCCGATGATGACATTTAATCGGTCCGATTTTGCCGATCTTTTGGTTTTGGCATCGTTTAGCAGAACCCATAGGTCAGGGGCCGTTGCAGGATCGAGGGTTGTCGATCGGCTGAGTTTACCTCGGAGATCGGCGACTTTGGAGTTGATTACCGATCGAAGGTCGGGTTTCAAGGCTCTAAGCTTGTGACGGGCGTCCGTTGCGTTCAATTTCCTTAGTTTGGATCCATCTATCATTGATCGGAGGTCAGAGGAGATGAGGCGATCGGTCGGTTGCGTGATTTTTTGCTTCAGCAAATCGCGTAGGTCGATCCCCTGTTGTTGATCAATAGGTGATGATGAGTCTCTTTTTGATCATTGCCGAGAAAATCGCGTTGACTTGTCGTCCCCTGACTGTCGTCCTCCGGGGAGAGATCGGGGGTTGACCGGATTGTGAAAATCTTGCGACGAGATTTTGGTTTTTCTTCTTCGGAAGCAGAGTCATCATCTCACTGAGTCAGGGCAGTCTCGTCCTTAGATGGTGAGCCGTCAGTCGGATCGTCCTGCCCTTTCTTTTTCTTATCTTTACTCTTGGTCCAACTCTTGTTGCTCTTCGGGGGCTTTTGTCTCGGGGGTTCGGGGTTAGCGTTGCCGTTTACGAACGCCGCGAGGAGAGCCTCCTACAGTTGCTTGCATTCCTTAGTGTCATGCCCCTTTGTCTTGTGGTAATCGCACCATTTGCTCGCATCGAACGGGCCGTTTGAGGTGTTAGGTCAAGCCGCCTGCTTCTTTTCCTCGGCATCCAACGTCCACTTGTTCCAGCCCGGCCCTCGGACGGTCATGGTAGAATCCGGCTGATCGTCATCGGGGATGGCGTTGACAAGGCCCTTTCTTTTGTCCGATTTGCTGTAGGACGAATGCTGCCTAGGTTCGTGGTGGTTTTCTGCTGTCTTCATGGCGGCTTGTTTCAGCCCGTGTTGCCGCCTGATAAACGCTCGCTTGTCTTCTTCCATGAGGATGAAGTTTTTTGAGCGATGTAGGGCGTCTTGGAGTGAGGCAGTAGGGTTGGAGTAGTGGTCCTCTCGAAACTTCGAATGTATCCACAGGGAGTTGCGAAGGGCCTCCACCGCCGTATGGTCCGGAACGTGGACCTTCGAGACCACCTGCTTGAACCGTTCCATGAAATCCTGGAGATTTTCGTTAGCCGATTGGGACATCTTCCAAAGGTCCGCTGAGGATGCCCCTTGGTGTGTGAACATGATATAGTGCTTTAGGAACTGTGCAGAGAGATCGTGGAAGCTGTCGATAGAATCTTCGGACAACCGCGAGAACCAGGTTAGGGCTGGTCCGGACAGGCTTTCGACGAATAGCTGGCAAAGACCCGCGTCTCTTTCTTCGTCGGAGAAGTGGGTTCTTCCCATGACGATGTTGAACGCCGTCATGTGGTCGGTTGGATCTGTATCGCCGGAGTAAGACGGGATGCGGAGCTTGTCGATCGGTTGGATTTTAACGTATGTGATCCGCCTGGTAAAAGGGTTCCTTAGCGTAGCGGCAAGGACACGTTCAATCTCCGGGGCAGAGGTCGTCACGTGATGTATCTTAGAGTGGATATCTTGCATCGAGAGACATAGTTCTGCAATTTGGCGTTTGGTGGCGGCATCCAACCCATCGTTTGTACGGTCGACGGCGTCGGTTTGTTGGGATACTCCGTCGGTCAGTTGGCCGGGGGCGACGGGCGTAGGACCTGTCGTGGGAAAAAGCCGTCGCATGGCCGTCTCTGTTTTGCCCACCTGACTGTCTATCATAGCGAAGACAGCGGCGAGCGTGCTGAGTCTTTCGTTCGTAACCCTGTTTGCTTCCTCTTGCCGCGCAAGCTAGTCTAAGATGCGTTGCGTCATCTCGTTGTTCGCCAGAGTCGCGGCGATTGGTGCAGGTGCGTCGTCGGCAGGTGAGTCGTCGGCAGGTGAGTCGTCGGGACGTATACTGATTCGTTAACGCTACTTCGTAGGCCCCACGGTGGGCGCCAAATGTTGAATCTGAGTTTGGTTAGGTCGATTGACAAGAACTAAACTCAATTTGTGGGAGCTTCAAAGGCATTTTATTAATCAGTAATGAGAACAAACGTGATTACAAGGAGGTTTATGAAGAAAGAAAAGAGGTCGGAGCTTTTATTGAAAGCACCGACGAGATTACAAGGAAGATCGATTGATTGCTCGTTCTAAATCTTGCCGTCAGAGGTCTTGTATCTATTTTCGGATCCCCCTTCGTTCGATCTCCTTTCTCTATTTATAGTCGCGATCTCTCGAGCCTTTGTTCGCCCTAGGAGTCGTTCGCCCTAGAAGCCCATTTTGATCTAATTTTAATGGGCCTTTGGGCCGAACTCTGCCCAAGTGCGTTTTGAACAGGTATCCTACCCAGCGGCCTTTTCAGTCATTCGGTCAACTCTTCTGGCTCCTCCATCGTCGGTTCGATTACCTTGTGGATGGGCTCAATGGTGATCAACGGACCAAACCCTGTTATTAGATAGGCCTTGGGGGAGTTCGAAATTCCCCTCCAACACTCAAGCTCTCTCTCTATCCTCGACGCTCGAGCTTCTCTCTCTCGTGTCTCAGGTATGATGGGTTTGTGTCTGATGGGAACAATCCTCTGATCTCTTCTTGTCCTTTAACTTTGTGAGTTACTTGATAACTCTTGTTTCAAAAGCAGAGTTTTTTCCTTTGTGTTTTGTGCTTTTCAAGTTAAAGATTCAGCCTTGTGGGTGTCTTTGAAACTGTTGGATCTCGTACTCTTTATGTTGCTTTGTCTCGTTGTGGAAGTGTTGTCTTAGTTTGTTCACTCTTTACTTCAGGTTTCAAGTGAGTGTTGCTTCTTTGTCTTTATCTTCATGCTCAGATCTTTCATTTTCGATTTCTTGTTCTATTTGTGATAAGAACATAACACTTTGAGGATTATAGGTGAAAGGTTGAAACTTTAATCTTCAAGACTTTGATGTAATTTGACTAGAAAGCAGAGTCTTTCTCTTGTGTTTAGTTTGTTTCAAGTTAAAGATTCAATCTTTTGGGTGTCTTTGAAACTGTTGGATATCTTAGTCTTTACGTCTCTTTGTCTCAGTTTATGTCTGTTTTATTCTGATAGAAATATGTGTAGGAACTGAAGTTTATGTCTGTTTTATTTTTTTATTAGTTTGAGCTGAAGTTCTGATTACTCATAGATTCAACATAATTCACGTTCTTTAAAGTCCACAACAATCTTCAGAGTTTTGATCGTTTTTTTATATGTGCAGGCTCTCTCTCGCAGGCTCTCTCTCGCAGGCTCTCTCTCTCAGGCTCAGACCCTCTTGTCTCAGACTCTCAAAATGGCAAAAGATGTAAGAAACATGTATTGGTTTACTTGTATAAACTTATTCAGATGTGTAGCCTTCTTTTAGACTCCATAGCCGATGATAGTTTGTATTGGAAATGTTCATTGCTTAAAATAGGAATGACCCTTGATGATGATTTGTGTTGTGATTATTGTTTGAATTGTCTTGATTATTATGTGCTTTAGACTTGGCTTCCTGAGGAAACTAGGTTTTTTTCCAACTTTACGCGGAAGAGAGAAGAAAAGGAAACAGAACGGCTACAGCAATGAATCAGACAGGGAAAGATAATATAATTGCTGCGTTTGAAGCAAAGTTTAAGAGAGGATACACCAATTATAAGATTTTTAAGAACAAGTACGACAATTGTAGGAAGAAATACACCAAGTTCAAGCAGTTGACTAACAAGAGGACAAGGATTGGGTTTGATGACTTGGGAAGAATTGACATGTCAGATGACTGGTGGAAGGAACGCGAAAAGGTCAGTACATGTTGCTTGAATAATTTGTGTTGTGTATCAGATTTGTGTTGTGTATCAGACTTGAATAATATTGACATATTTTTTTTTGTATATAGGAAGGATTCAGAAAATCTCAGTGCCATGATATTACTAATATGGATTTGTTTGAAGCGGAGTTTTGTGGTGTAGTATTAACTGGAGCTGAAGGATGGAGCGCTCAACATGGAGAAGCAAGTTTGAGTTCTAGAGTGGGTGGAGATGATGGTGATGAAGCTGATTCTATTCCAGAGACTCAAGCACCAGAGACTCAGCCACAAACTCAGAAGAAAACTCAGTCTGGAAGTTCAAGAGGAAAAAGAAAGCGTAAAGAGAAAGATGTGGCTGTAGACGCTTCTTTGAAACGTACAGAAGCTCTTGAGATGAAGAATAGGATAGCATAACAGATGTTGGAGCGAGAGTATGCTTCAAGTGTTGAGAATGTGATAGAGACTCTGAACGCATTGCCTGGAGTGAGAAAGTGGTCTCCATTTCATCAAGCAGCGATTGAACTTCTTATAGATAGTGAAGGGAACCGAAAGGGTTTTATAGCATTTGAGTCAGCTGAGGATAAGATTAAGTTTTTGGAGCTTAGGACGAAGATAAAGCTTGATGATTGACTAGTTTGTTGGAGTTAGTTAGTAGGAGTCTAAACTCTTTTGTGATCTTGGCTTTAGTTTGGAACTTTATAGTCTATGTATGATGGAACTTAAGTATAATCTTTTGGAGTTTAAGAGTTTTGGAGTTTATGTTTTATAATCTGAAGTGTTTAACTTGCTGTGTGTTTAAGAGTTTGTTGTTTGGTCTTGTTGTGTTTAAGAGATTATGTGTTATTATCTTAAGTGTTTAACTTGCTGTGTGTTTAAGAGATTAAGTGTTATTATCTTAAGTGTTTAACTTGTTGTGTGTTTAATAGTTTGGTTTTGTTGTTGCTACTGTTTTTCACAGGTTTTCAATCATGTCTTAATTATCAATCTCATTTTGATGGTTTTGTAGATGATTAGAAAATGGATTTTGGATGATGAGGATGGTGATTATGATGATGAGCTTGGTTTGTTTGATGTGGTTGCTGCTGAGAGATTGAGTCATAGGACTGATCGAGGAGCTGGATGGCGTCATGTGCAACAGTTTATGTATGAATCTGATCAGCAGTGTTATGACATTCTTCGGATGAATCAAAGAACCTTTGAAGCTTTGTGTACGATGCTAACTGACCGATATGAGTTACGAGAGTCACTCAACGTCTACGTTCAAGAATCTGTTGCGATGTTTCTTGAGGTGGTTGGCCAGGATAAGACTGTGAGGGATATAGCTGCAAGGTATCAGAGATCATTGGATACAGTAAAAAGGAAGCTTGATGATGTCTTGAGTGCTCTTCTCAAGTTTGCAGAGGATGCACTAAGACCACAAGAGGGCGAGTTTGCAAGAGTAAGTCCTGTTTTGAGGAATGATGATCGGTATTGGCCGTACTTCAAAGATTGCATTGGAGCACTTGATGGAACTCATGTCGCGGTTCGGCCTCCAAGTCAGAATGCAGAAGCGTATAGAGGCAGAAGGTATGATGCTACGATGAATGTTCTTGCTATATGTAACTTCGACATGAAGTTCATATATGCATATCTCGGTGTACCTGGTAGAGCGCATGATACAAAGATTTTGACTCATTGTGCGAGGAATGAAGCTTATTTCCCACATCCTCCTCCTGGAAAGTATTATCTAGTTGACTCTGGTTATCCGACCAGGATAGGGTATCTTGGTCCGCATCGTAGCATGCGATATCATCTTGGTCAGTTTGCTAGAGGAGGACCACCAGTTAGTGCGCGAGAATTGTTTAACCGAAAGCATTCAGGTCTGTGATCAGTGATTGAAAGGACATTTGGAGTATGGAAAGCAAAATGGAGGATTTTGGATCGTAAGCATCCAAAGTATGGTCTAGTCAAATGGATTAAGTTGGTAACAGCAACGATGGCTCTACACAACTTCATAAGGGATTCACATAAGGAAGATCATGATTTTGTACAATGGCAAAGTGATGATAATGGAGGAGAAGAAGATGATGATGATGGTGATGAAGAAGAAGATGATGATGATGATGATGACGACGATGACGACGACGGTGGTGGTGGTGGTGGTGGACATATTGCATATGAGCCGACTGGTGATTGAGCGATGGAAGCTTTGCGTAAGAACATCACAGATGAAATTGGTCGGGGTCGTTTACCGTATTAAATAACTTTGATTATCATTTATGTTTTATTTAAGACTTGATGTATTATTTATCTCTTGTTTTGTGATATTTTTTTTAATTTACCTTATGGTTTATGACTAAAAATGTTGTTATATTTTTATATTTGACCAAAAAAATGTTAAATTTTTTTATATTTGACAAAAAAATGTTGATAAATTTATATATTTGACTCAAAAAATTATTACCAATTAAATATAATATTTTTATGAATGTAGATATATTTAAATTACATATTTCTATTTAAAATAAAATTATACAAATTTATTAAAAAATGACAATTAACCGCAGCGTCTTCCAAACGAACAACACAAACTGCATCCAGCATTAATAACTTGCGTCTAGCGTCAATGTCATGCGTTAATGAAACGAACAACATCCTGCGGCTGCGGCTGCGTTAATTAAACGAACAACAAACACTTGCGTTTGACGCAGCCGCAGCCTTAGCCGCAGCCGCAGCCGCAGGACGCAGCGTGAATCAAACGAACAGCACTAATATGTTCTGCAGAGCCGCCTTGTTATCTTCCCTACCTTCCTCCTCGGTAGGACCCTTTCTCTCTGCCTTCTCTGTCTTCATATTCTTCTCTAGGTCAAAAGCTTCCTTTTTCTTACCTTTCTTCTGCTTCTTTGTTGGTGGCTCATCCTCAGCCGAAACTCCAGCCTTTGTTCTTTTCTTCTTCTCATTTCTCTGCACATTCCAAAAACCTTTAACAGAGCGACCAGCATGTAGGTCTTTTATCAAGTTCACAAGTTGTGGGTCATCTTCTTCATCCGGCCACTCGGGAAACAACTCTTCTAAAGACTCCTTCATGACCATATTCCTCACGCGAACCTACAAAAATATCACAAATCAGTGAAATAAAAAAAAGCTAGATAACCCAGCCGTAATACAGATAATACGAAACGTCTCTATCTAAAACCCAGCTTAGTAAATCTCATAACTCAGCCAAATGTAAAAAAAAACTAGCTACCTAAATAACTCAGCCTGAAACCTTACCTTTCCATGCTCTTCGATCTCACGAGATAAGACAGTATCAAAACTTGCTCGAGTACGACTTCCACCCCATCGTAAAAGAGGAATCACGTCGTCACTTATCAATTTCCCGAAACACTCTCCGAAGCAAATGACAGATTCATATGCCCAAACCAATAAAACGTCCTTCAGGCCATTGAGGGTGTATGACTTTCCGTGTGGACTCAACATCTTAATTGAATTAACAAGAACTTCATATGTAGAACGACCCCATGGATATGTCATCATAGCTTCATCGTCGAATACTCTTATTGCACTTTCACAGGGTATCCTAGAATTATGATGCAGAGCATAAAGACCAATGGCTTAAAGAACTAACAGCCCCAACCATTTGTGCTTTTCAAAGCTCCAGGGCCGACAGTACTCTATAGCGGATATCAGTTCAACTAACTTGGATCCCATCCCATGTGGCACCTTCAACTCATCCCAGAAATCTCTGTATTGTTCAGGAGGTTCAAAAATTTCCATTGGCATTGGGTCTGTGTTTAACCCAGTTATCGCACCAAATTCGTTTAGTCCAAACCTGATGGGTTCATCAACAACGAGACTCCAAATCTCCTTCTTAGCAACACGCAGCTGTCTACGAAGTAGATAATGTACAGTCTTACCAGACCACACACTTTGGCTATCAGCTAGCTTAGCAATGATTCCAACCAGAAACTTCTTCACCTCATCCCACACATCCTTACCTAATGCTTCTCTAATCATAGGGAAGTCCCCATATATAAATTGTGATTGATCTCGTGTTTGATCTTCATAAACATCCATCTGATCATAAGAAGACATATATAATTCAGCCGAATATACAACTAACTAACCTAAAACGGAAAAATAAATCAGCCGCAGCCATAATCAAATACTCAGCTAAAACAAGATAGATAACTCAGCCGAAATATATACCAAATCAGCCACAAGATAAATCAAACTCAACCACGATATATGTCAAACTCAGCCACAACTAAAATCACACTGTGAAGTCACAACTTAAATCAAACTCAGTCGCAACATATATTAAACTCAATCACAGTATATATCAAACTCAGTCGAAACTTACCAGAGAAGACTTTTGCGGATCTGACTTTCTCGGAGTGGACGATTTCGGAGTAGACGATTTCTGAGAAGAAGATGACGGCATTTCTTCTCGACCGTTTTCAGAGACAATGCTAGACTGGAGAAGACGAGTTCACGGAAGAGAGAACAACGACACAATGAATAAAATCTCTTTAGGGTTTGAAGAATTCGACTTCGGAAGAGGGAGTGGGGAGTTGGGTTTTTTTCTTGTTTTGAACAAATTAATGAATGTATTGGTAAGTGTAAAAAATTAATGACATGAAATACGTATAAGGTGAGTTGGAATACGGTTAAAGTGACGTGGAATACGGTTTGCTAACATGGCATTCTTAATTAAAAATATATGCTAACTAAGGAAGTGTGTTAATTGTAATTTACTAGGGTCAAAAAACATTCTAGTAATTTTTAGAAAATGTATGCTATTCTAGTAATATTTCAATTTTTCTGTTCTATTCTAGTCATTTTCCCTATATATTAAAATCAATATTTTACATCATTCTGAGTCACTCGAGTTTTCATCAATATCAGTACAATGATCATTATCATTTTCATCAAACTTGTCTTCACGTGCTTCATCTGTCATATCATCGGGAAGATCTTCATATTAACGGTTATCAGGGTCAATGAGAAGAATGTCATCAGTTTTTTTTTCAGGTATGGTACACGATTCTTCTTGAAAAGGTGGTTCTTCTCCAGCAACTATTTGTCCACGAGGGGTAATTTTGATACCGCTAACCAAGTTATCCCGGAATCTCTAATGCAAGGGTATGGAATGAAGCTACCTTGGCCGGCTTGAAAAGCTAAGATGAAAGGATCGAATTTGTTGTATCTTCTTTCAGAATTGACATCGACAACACCAAATTTGTTAAACTGAAGACCTTTGTTCACAACGGTGTCAAACCAGTCATATTTGAAAAGGGTGCACTTCAGCTTCAGTAAACTCGCAAATTCAACTTCAATATTCTCCTGAAAAATCCCGTAAAAGTATGTTTCACCTGTCACACATATTCCATAGTTACTTGTTGTCCGTCGTCTTCCATACTCGTATGCGTGAAAGGTAAAACCTCGTATGAAATACATAGGTGATGTGGTCACCTTTTCTATTGAAACTTGAACCAAATCGTGAAACCATACGGGCTAGTATGGATCATCATAATCAACCTACAAAAAAGTAACACCGTTAGGAATGCATATTATACTAAAGTGTTTACCACTTGACAAACGTCAACATTTGAGTAATCATAAAAAGCACATGAATCCTTAACCACTTGACAAAGTGTTGATCTTTCTATTCTCTATCTCAGTTGCGGATATTCTTGGTATTGGTTCTTCAACTTGCGTAACAAGCTGCAAAAAATCACAATTTATAATTAACATACACATTGCACAATAGCTTCAATATATAATACACTTAAAACCAATATATATAAGTGTGGAAACTATGCTTATCATCTTAACTAGACCACCAAACTTCTTTCAGTTTACCACCAAACCGTCAAATTTGGCAGAAAATGTCAGGAACACTGTCAACTGCATATGCTGGCACGATTCCACCATCATCATATCTTCTAGGAACTCCTTCCTCGTGCGGACTGCTGGTGCAAAGTAGTATGATGTGAAGTGCGATGTTTCTGCTGTCAAACTCCCAGCAACTATTGACCCTTCCATCTTTGTGATATTTTTGCTTTCCCTTTTGAAATGTTTCATGGAGCGCTCATATGGATACATCCATCCATAATGACAGGTCCACAAAGCAAAGCCTCATACGAGAGGTGGAAAACTAGATGTTCCATGACGTCAAAAATGCAGGAGGATATATCTTCTTTAGGTTGCAGATTAAGATCGGAATGTTTGCATGAAGTTGTTAGATGACATCTTCCTTGAACGTGCGTGTGCTCAAGTCCCTGAAGAATGATCCAATGGCTGTATATTGCAAAAATAACCCCATATCATAACATAAATTATTATTTAATCAAAATATTTACCTGCAAATGATTCATGTACATTTGTTAGAAGCAACTCGACAAAAGCGAATGGAAGTAGTCCTTGCATAAACACATGACAATCATGACTCTTCATTCAAGAGAACGTTTGACCTTGTTCAACACATCTTGAGAGGTTTGAAACACAACCATCAGGGAACTTCACTTCTGATGCCACCCAGTTGAACAAAGTCGTCTTTGCTTCTGGTGACAACTGGAAGATGAGAGTTGGAACCTTTCCATTGCTCTTGATATGCAACTCACTTCTATCAGGTAAGTCCAACCTTGACTTTTTGCTATCTTTTTTCTTCCCTTGAACGTTCAATATAGTATTCATGATGTTGTCAAAAAATTTCTTCTCTATATGCATTATATCAAGGTTGTGCCACAAAAGAAGATCCTTCCATTAAGTCAACTCCCAAAATATACTTTTCTTGTACCAATTATGAGCAACCCAATACCGATCATGCATATTTCCAGGAACATGCTAGTTTCCTCCACGAGGAACAGTTTCCAGAGCTCCATAGTGATCAATTGGCTGTTCGATTTGCTCTGCACTTAAATATGGAGGATGAGTGTCTCGGAAAACTCTTTTGTACCTAAACAATGTCTTGTTTCTCTGTATGGATGGGTAAGGAGAAGAAATCGACGATGACAATCAAACCAGCATGTCTTTCTACCCTTATTCAGTTGAAAAGCATATGTCATTCCAAGACAATAAGGACAATATAACCTTCCATGTGTTGTCCATCCAGACAACATCATGTAATCAAGAAAGTCACTTATAGTCCATAGCAGAACTGCTCGCATCGTAAAATTGTTTTTTTCATGGAACAATCATACGTCCTCACCCTTGCTGATCACAAATCCTCTAGATGCTTCAGTCCAGGGACTAATATGCTCAAGAATAGAAATTTTTGTTCAATGCACATCTCTGGTGGTAGGTTAAACAAAGTAAGAATGACTGTCCACAAAGCATATTGTCTCCCAAACAATTCAAATTGACTATATCCATCTGTTCATAACCCAAGATAGTCATTTTAAATATGTCTAGCAAAATCTGGGTGTTCTGTGTTGAATTTTTTCCACGCTCTTGCATCTGACGGATGAGCGACCTCGCTATACCTCTCGACATGTTCAACATGCTATCTCATCGCTCTAGTAGTCCTCTCAGATTGATATAATTTTTTCAACCTGTCTGTAATTGGTAGGTACTGCACCCTGTGGTACGAGACCTTATTCCTCCCACGTCCTTGCGGTTTGAATCGTGGCTACTTGGAGAAACGAAACCCTTCTAACTTCTCATTGTCTCTCCAGTAGATCATGCAATTGTCGTTGCAAACATCTATCATCTCTGAAGGAAAGCCAAGGCTATAGACCAATTTGTGAATCTCATAATAAGATTCAGCTAGCACGTTGTCTTCTGGAAAATACTTTTTAAACAATTCGGCTCATGCATCCATGCAATTCCCAGGTAAATTATGATTCGTCTTATTATTCATCATCATAGCTGTTAGAGACAATTTAGAGAGACCTTCTCTACAACCAGTGTAGATTGGTTGATTTGCAGCATCTAACATCTCATAAAACCTTTTTGCATCTAAGTTAGGTTCTTCAACATTTCCAGATTAGATTTGCAACGAGAGCTGGTCGTCTTTTACATTAGATATTGAGTTCTACGATTGATACCCTTAGCTTCAATCCTCTATAGTTCACTTGCCTGAAACCATAAGTCTAGCACCCATCTTTCCATCAAACAACAAACTCCTTGATTTACTTTCTTTATTATTTATTACTCTATATATTATCTGACCTAGCGTAGTCTGAAACTCAAGTCTATTGTGTGCGATATCGAGTCTCTGTGGATACGATCCTTAAGTACTGCAATTGATCTCTTATTTGAGAGAGTTGCTCTTGGGGTAATTTGAGCACATCAAAATTGGCGCCGTTGTCAGGGACTCTGATAACCATTAGACTAGGTCTAGGTGTATGATTTCGCCTAGGTTTTTATTTTTAGTTTTATTTACTCTACTCTTATTTTCTTTTGATTCATGTACATATGTCTTAGTAGCAGGAAGCAATAAGAAGAGGATTTTCGGGCTATACAGAGAAGGATTCTACTGATTCACACACGATCCATAAGTCTAAGAGGGCAATCGACACCCTCCAAACATTGATAAATAGTGAAGAGAAAGGAGTATTGATCAAAACCAACACCTCGTCGTCGATCAATACCAAAACTATGATGTCGGTCGACATCAACTCCTCGGAATCGATTGGCGCCACTAGCGAGAAGACAGAGGAAATCGAAGTGTTTGTACTTGAGGCTGATGAGAATGGGATCTTAACAGACAACAAAGGTCGAGCTCGCAACAGTGCATGACAATTGATTATTGTTGTTGAGAGGGGTGACTTTAAGCTATAACCAATATATATCACTGTTATAGAGCAGTGTCCCTTTCATGGCTTTTCTCATGAGCAACCAATGGATTATATCAACATGTTTGAGGAATTGGTATCATTTATCTTCAATGGAGTCTCTGAAGACCACTGCTTCTGCGAACTCTTCCCATGCACCCTTGCTGGAGATGCAACTCATTGGTTCAAGAAGCTACCACCAGGGTTCCTTACTACCTGGAATGAAATCAGTAACGCCTTCCTCAACAAATTTCTCTATGATGCTGCAGCAAATCTAGAGATTGAGATGGAATCTATGATGAGATATATGGTAGACGATAATGGACAATGTGGATTTGGAGAGCCAAAAATAGAAGGTGAAGCTGATATTAGTGATTCAACCTTGTCATCGATTGACACAAAGACCTCAGTGTCGATCGACAGTAAGACCTCGGCAAAGATCGACACTACTTTCGGAAAGACAAATATGGTCGAGGTACACATACCAAGTTTTGATGAAAATGAGATCTTGTGAGACAAAGAAGGTCGCGCTTGCAAGTTCAGAGGACAAATATTTATACACAGGAGGCTGTAGTCTCTGATGCAATTGCTTTTGCTAGAGATGATGAGTTTGAACTACACCTTGATTGGAACGATTGGTTAGGTCATCACCTTTTTCAAGGCCTTCCTCACAAAGATCCAAGAAAACACATCGAAGTTTTTATAAATAAAATAGGGGATGCTGAGAAGTATGAGTACTCTGAAGAATACTTACCCTTCATGATTTTCCTCACACTTTCTATGGGAATGCATCTACTAGCTTGGTCAAATTCAGCCAGGATCTCTAACCTGCTGGGAGGATATTGAAACATGCTTCCTATACAAATTTCTTGATGATGCTGAAGCAACTAAACAAAAGGAGATTAATGAAAGTGGGGTAGGCTCATTGAAGGTTGGCAAATAAAGAGGGACAAACTGGACACTGATGCCAAGAAGCAAGATACACAGAAGGATGAGGTTACACAGATGGGAGAAGAACATCATGGATCTGAGCCGAGAAGAGCAGAAGAAGCTGATATTATTGGTTCGACCTCAGCGTCAATCGACACTAAGACGTCAATGTCGATCGACGTTGAGACCTCACCATCGATCGACACTAACCCATGTTGTCGATCGACACCACTTGACACCCATGAAAGTTCGAGCTGTCTTCAAGACATTGCAGACTCGACACTAGAGAGCACTGATGTATCAAGTTGTTATCATGCTCCAGATGTATCACCATGGGAGATCTTTTGGAACTAGAAAATCTCTTGGAGCTAGAGGATAGAGAACAAGTTGTGTATTTGGATTTGAGTAGGAAAGTCAATATGGAAGAATTCTTAGAGCTGGAAGATATGGATCAAGACATGGAGCAGAAGCTTGATGATGATCAGAATACTTCGGGAAGAGATCTGGAGACTTCACCAAAAGCAAGCATCGATCGACAGCCATCAGATTGCATCAATCAACAGCCACTTGATGATATCGATCGACATTCATTGTTGGACGTACAGCCAGGTTACATGATTGAACCATGACCGATTGAGGAGAGAATGCACGTGTCCAAGACCTCACACCTTACTATCCACGAACATCTGAGACCACCTATCTACGCCGAAGAAGTTGTTGGGTTTCACAAAAGAGTGAAAAGGATACATGACCATGTGAAGTTTGTGGCTCCCAACACTGTTTTTGAGGTTGAATTTCCTATTCCACTAGATGGAACTGTGCATATGGATCCCTACATTGAGGTACTTGATGATCCTCAGCATACAGTTATTTCTCATAAAAAATTGAGGTATGAAGGTGACGTTGACCAAGGACCATCGGTCGCAGCATCGATCGACACTACCATTGGTGAATTGATCAACACTACCATTAGAGCACCGATCTACATCAACACTAGAGCGTCGATCGACACTCGTCGCGTATCAGAGCAGAATGAGTTGGAAGTATGTTGAAATCTTTTTGATAGAGGAACCACTACAAGATCAGACAAGTCTGGGGGAAAGAATAGCAGAAAGAAAAGGAGGAATTGGAAGAAGAGAAAAGGGACCAGCGGTCCACAGTTGTCATTGATTCCCGACTTCTCAGATGATGTCAGGAAATACAGAGTGTGCAGCAGATCCGTCTCACAGTTGTTTGCAAAGCTTCAAGCACTCCTTATTACTGAGACACTACAAGAAAACAGGGTATATTCCGACGAAAATTCCGACGGAGACGTAATTCCTCGGAATATACCGATAGAATTCCGAAGAAATTCCGAGGAAACCCAAAAAATCATGTTTCCTCAGAATTTCGTCGGTAATTTCTGATGAAATTCTGAGGAACGTGTATTTCGTTGGTATAAACCGAGAAAATTCCGAGGACACAAATTTTGTCGGTTTATTCCGACGAAATTCTGACGATTATTTATCCGTTAAAAGAGCCGTTGTGGATATTAAAAATTCTGACGAAATTCCGAGGATTCGTCGGAATTTCGTCGGAAATGCTGGCAACATTTCATCTATAAATACAAGCACCCCTCACCCTCTTCATTCACTCAATATTTTCATCCTCCAACTCACTTTACACACGAAATATATTAAAAAAACCATGTCTTCTTAAAATTATTATCGTTATTGGATGGATCAACCTCATATGGATCCTAACACGAGATTTCTTACGGATGAATATCAAGAAGGTATAGCCGAATTCATGGGGCTAGTTCATCAACAACCGGAAGGAAAAACGGGTATGTTAAGATGTCCTTGCTTTACTTGTAAAAATAAAAACGTTATAAGAGAGTGGGATGTTTGGACACATCTATATTTGAATGGGTTTACACGTAGTTACAAAATTTGGTATCATCATGGAGAAACTGATTATGAATATGGTAGTACTAGCGAACCTCAAACTGCGGATAGGTTAAAAGAACCAATTAGAACGGATGTAGATTATGGTGTAGGTACTGAGTAGATGGTACATGATCATTTTAGAGGGGAAGAATTACCTGATGCAGAAGCTAGGAGATTTTGGATATGTTGGATGCAGGCAAACAACCTTTTTACAAAGGTTGCAGAGATGGTCATTCGCCTTTATCATCTGCAACAAGACTGATGGGCATTAAAACAGATTATAATTTGGCTGAAGATTGTGTGAATGCGATTGTTGATTTTGTAAAAGGTGTTATACCAGAAGATAATCTAGCTTCGGGTTCATACTACGAGGTTCAGAAACTCGTAGCTGGTCTTGGTTTATCATATCAGGTAATAGATGTATGCATCGATAACTGCATGATATATTGGAGGGCGGATGAGAACCGGCTTCAGTGCAAATTTTGTGGGAAGGATCGTTATAGAGATACGAGTGGAGGAGTTCTAGTACCATACAAAAGGATGTGGTATTTGCCGTTGACAGAATGGTTGAAGAGGTTGTATCAGTCTGAACGCACAGCCCAACCAATGAGATGACATGCGGAGCATTCAACAGATGGTGAGATTAGACATCCTTCAGATGCAAAAGCTTGGAAGCATTTCCAATCAACATATCCAGAATTTGCGTATGAGAGAAGCAATGTCTACCTTGGATTATGTACCGATGGTTTCAGCCCATTTGGCAAGCATGGAAGACAATATTCTCTATGGCCAATCATTCTTACACCATACAACTTACCACCAAACTTGTGCTTGCGTCGAGAGTTTTTTTTCTCTCCATTCTCGTTCCCGGGCCAGACCATCCTAGGAGATCACTTGATGTGTTTCTTCAGCCACTAATATATGAGTTGCAACAACTATGGGCTCCAGGTGCTAAAACATACGATGTTTCGTGTAAAGAAAACTTTCAAATGCGGGCAGTACTTATGTGGACATTAAGTGATTTTCCAGCATATGGTATATTATCTGGATGGACAACGCATGGAAGGTTATCATGTCCATATTGTCAAGATAATACATATGCTTTCCAACTAAAACACGGAAGGAAAACATGTTGGTTTGACTGTCACAGGAGATTCCTACCACTTTATCATCCATATCGTAGGAGTACGACTTTGTTTACGAAGAACAAGAAGGTGTTTGACAGTCCACCTCCGAAAATTTGTGGGGCAGATTTGTTGACACAGTTAAGAGATTTTGGTGCAGAAAGGATGCCAGACGTTGGTGGACATGTGCATTATCCAGTAGATGCTGTTGGAGAACTACATAATTGGCACAAGAAGAGTATTTTCTGGGATCTACCATACTGGAAGGATCATCTGCTGCGGCATAATTTAGATGTCATGCATATTGAAAAGAAATATTTTTGACAATATCATGAACACGATCTTTAACGTCCAAAGTAAAACAAAAGATAATTTGAAGTCAAGTCTTTATTTAGTCGATATATGTGCTCGTTCCGAACTTCATGTTGATGAGAATGGTAGGGCTTCTGCTCCCATATACTGACTGGATGCAGCGGCAAAAGATGCGTTCTTTGATTGGATTTCAAACGATGTGGAATTTCCAGATGGTTACACATCTAATTTGTGTAACTGTGTTGACAGAAGAGAAGGAAAGTTTATCGGCTTGAAGAGTCACGATTGCCATGTAATGATGCAGCACCTCCTTCCGTTTGCCTTCTCGGGACTATTACCATGAAATATTCATGAAGCAATTGCAGGATAAGTGCTTTCTTCAGTGATTTATTCACGAGATAGTGACTCCATAAGGTATCCAAAATTTGAAGTCTAACATACCTGTGATCCAGTGCAACCTCGAGAAGATATTTCCTCCATCATTTTTGATGTTATGGAGCATCTTATTATTCACTTGGCAAGAGAATTGGAACTTGGTGGTCCTGTGCAGTATAGATGGATGTATGTTTACGAGCGGTATATGTTTCATCTAAAGAAGAAGGTCAAGAATTTAAGCAAGGTGGAAGGTTCTATTGTCGCACAGATGATCAATGAAGAAACTGCAAACTTTGTTGAGTACTGCTTTCCAGCAGAAGTGCAGACAATAAACAGAAAACCTGCTCAGCATGATGATATAGGCAAAAAGGCAACATATTATGTTACAGTTCTAAACATCTTCACAGATATCGGACGACTTAGCAGAAAATCAAAGGACCGTCGACTTACTGAGCAGGAGCACAGTCATTTGCAAACATATCTGCTCACCAACTGCAAATAAATTCTTCAATATGAGAGGTACATATATAATTATGTTTAACAATTATTATTTTAACAAGTTGTAATTGAAATCTTAATTAATTTTATTTATGTGTACAAGATTTTCATGGCTGAAAAGCGGTTCACTCATAGACACGCCACAGAAGAGGAACTTGAAGAACTAAAGCAGAGAGAATTTGCTGCTTGGATGCTTGGTCATGTGAGTACTTTAACCTTCGTAATATTAATCACATGTTATAATAATCCTCAGAATATTGCTATAACATATTTTCTATTAATAGGTGTATGTTGGAATTGCCAGAGGTGAAATATTTGACGATTGGATACGCGAGATGGTGTGTGGACGACAGCATGTTGTGAAGTCATATCTGAGATTTTGTACTCAAGGATATGCATTCACAACTCAAAAGAGGAGACGTTCAAGTACAACTTATGATGTTGGTGTCTCGTCTGCATCTGGAGATGATGTGTACTACGGGAATATACGCGAAATTTTGGAAATCAAGTATCCGGGCATGGTTGGATTGCGGTGTACGATTTTCTATTGTGATTGGTACGACAACATTGCAGATCGAGACGTGAGAACAGATGCATTTGGTGTTACATCAGTACATTGGCGACGAAAGCTGCAATATTATGATCCTTCAATCTTGCTTCACAAGCCGATCAGGTAATTATATATATGTCAATTTATTCATAATGATTCATTCGTCTGTATATTACTATTACTAATATACATATAATTTATTCATAGCCGAGGAAATTCCGAGGAAATAAGGGTTAATCCTCAGAATTTCCTCGGAATATTCCTTTGTACATTATGGATTTGGGGTTTGAGTTTAGGGGCAACCATTTCGTCGGAATTTCCTCGAAAATTTTCGAGGCAATTCCAACGAAGTGGTCTGTTTCCTCGGAATTTCCTCGGAATATACCGAGGAAATTCTAACGAAATGTGATATTTTGAACCGAAAACATCATTTTACGGTCAAAATGAAAATATACAACCAAAAAAACTTTATTAAGTGTCTTAAATTGATTTTCAGTCCAAATGTGAGTTTATCTTCAAATAATAAACACTTTTCCGATTGTATGAACAAAATTCATACACTTCATGAGAAACACTTATACAATTTAATAAACAGGAAGGACAATACTTGTAATCGATTTCGATTTTTTTGTAATTGAATGGTTTATCCACATCTTTAGATAGAATTTTAATGTTATGCATTGGACAACTTTGAAATTGTATAAGAAATGAAATAGGGTTCAGAAATTGAAGGTTTCCAAACCCCAAACAAGTTTCCCTCGGAATTTCCTCGAAATATTCCGTGGAAATTTCGACGAAAAGGCAGTATGTTCATCCAATAAGGGGACATGCAGAACATATTCCGATTTCTTCGAAATGTCCTCGGAAATTTCCGAGGAAATTCCGAGGAAAGGGAATATGCTCTGCATCGATTATGATGTTTTGTCCGATTATGGCTTTTCCGAGGAAATTCCGAAGAATTTTTAGTATTCGTCGGAATCTCCTCGGAAATTTCATTACCCAGAAAACGGAACCGCCAAAAATTTTCGCGAAAATCAAGTTTAGTGTATTCCGAGGTAAGTCCGACGACTCCTATCCGTCGGAAATTTCCATGTTTATTAACCAGAGACTTTTCTTCTTCCCCATTTCTCTTATCTCTCTCTCGATTTCCGGCAAAGCTCTCCCCATTTCCTCCATTATTTCCGGTCAATCTTCTCTATTCCTCCCCAAAACCTATCCCTAAACATGTAAGATCATTATCCCACTCTTTTTGGTTCTTTTTGTTAAGTTTTACAATGAATTTGATGATTTTAGGTTTTGTAGATTGTTGTTTTTGGATTTAGGATTTAAGATTGTTAGGATTGTTAGGATTTAGGATTATATTGTTAGGATTGAGGATTATATTGTTAGGATTGTCTGGATTTAGGATTGTTAGGTTTATAAAACTATTTTTAAGGTTTATAAAAACGTTTAAAACATTTTTTTAATCTTTATAAAAAACGTTTTATTTTTATATTTATAAAACGTTTTTACTATTTATAAAACGTTTTTAATACTTATAAAAAAATTAATATTTATAAAAAGTTTTTTATATTTATAAAACATTTTTGTATATAAAACTATTTTTATATTTATAAAACTATTTTTATATTTATAAAAATGTTTTTTGTATTTATAAAACGTCATTTGTATATAAAATCTACTTTTAGATTCTTATATATAAACCGATTTTTAAATTTATAAAATCTTTTTTTAGATTTTTATATGTATATTTGCCATATTTTAAAACTATTTGTAAAACTTTGTTTTACAAATAGGTCTAGTGGCGAGAACCAGACTAGACTTCACCGTTTTGCACCACGAGGTCGTAGTGGTTCGTCCTCTCGCTCTCGGGCTTCTTCAGCGTCCCAAAACCAAGTTGCGGACGAGTATGCTCACCCTCTCGCTCCTCTGATTGTTCTGGGAATCATGACTGTTGAACAGTTGGTTCAGCAGCCGGGTCGAGAGAATCTTCTCGTTCTTACTCCGATCCACATGGACGACACCAAACTTGGTAAAAAATTTTTTTTGTTTTTTATCATTTTATTTCAATACATTTTTTTCATTCTTATTTTTTTCCTTATCTTAGGTTCGATCGATCGGAGAACGGGATCAACACCTTCATCAACCGGATGATGTACTCGACCCTCAAGAAAAGATATCCTACCTTCAGAAGATTCCCTCCTGAGGAACAAGAAATGTGGTTCCGTCAGTTTGCGGTAATTTTTATTTTTTTTTAACTTTTTTTAATCTTTAACATAATTTTTTTACTAATTGTGTATTTTTGAGTAAGAATTCAACTGGAATTCTGATCAGACAGACTTCATCCGTCACCACTTCAACCATAAATTCATGGATAATTATGAGAAGCAAATCTATGAGTGGAAGCAGAAGTGGAACAAAGGAAAGACACTAAAATCGATTAACGAGACAGTGTGGGCGGAGTTGATACAACACTCGGAGAAGGACGAGACGCAAGACCGATCGGTGATCAACTCTGGCAACCGCAAGAGCGAGCGTCGCGGGAAGGGCATGTACAAGCACAACTTGGGTTCCCAGAGTATTCACACTCTCGGATATCGAATGGTCAGTTAAATCTATTTTTTATTTCAATTCTTTAAACATTTTTATTTCAATTTTTAATGCATTTCTTACATTTTTAAGGCGGAAGAAAATGATGGTGAGCCGGTTGATGATCTCGCCCTAATGAGGATGGCGTATACCAACAAAAATACCGGCGAGATTTATGATGGTCTTGTGAGGAAAGTGGTCGACCTGGTCCAACGCCAAAAGGATGAAGAAGAGTTCCGCCTATCTCAGCTTCTCTCTGATGAGGATGCCACTACTGTTGCTTCCACTAACCTGTCTCGAGGTCAAATCAACGAACTCGTTGAATCGGTAAGATCTTGATTAATTTTAATTTTTACTATATTTTCATTCCTTTATCTTTATTGCTACTAAAAATTATGTTTTCTTTTTCAGGCGGTTCCAAAGAGAAAAGGGCGTTTGTTCGGTTTGGGTCGTCGATCTTCGTCGGTTGCTTCTTCTTCATCAGCGCCTTTTGTTGATCCGACACTTATGGAGCAGCTGCAGAACAAGGATGACCGCATATCAACATTGGAGATCCAGAACAACACCATTCTTGCTCAGATGGCCGCGCAACAAGCTTAAAGTGAAGCAGGGAGAGGGCGAATGCACAAATGATGGAAATGAAGAGAGGGATGTTCCCGCACGAGTTTTAGTTTGTGTTGTTTCTTAATAAAACTTTTTTAATATTTTTTCTTTTAATTTGTAAAACTTTTAATATTATAATAATATGTTTTCTATTTCAGATTTAATTTTATTTTTAAAAATTAAATTCAAAATACAAAATATATTAAAAAATATTTATTTTACAAAATTAAATTTCCGGATATTCCGAGGAATGAGTTCTTTCGGAAATTTCTGAGGGACTCATTTCCTCAGAAAATTCCGAGGGAACTCATTCTTCGGAATCCCTCGGAAATTTCCGACGGACAGATTTCCTCGGAATATTCCGAGGACACATTCTCTCGGAATATTCCGAGGAAACCTCCATCGGAATTTTTCGAAGATATTCCAAGGAAAGTCTCCTACGAAATATGTCCTTGGAATTTCCTCAGAATATTACGTTCTCAGTATTCCCTCGGAACGTCTGATGAAATTCCGACGAAATATGTTTTTCCGACGAGATATTTCTGACGACTTTTTTTCTTCGAAATACCGTCGGAATATGCCTATTCCAACGAAACTCCGATGAAATTAGTCGTCGGAATAACGCTGCTTTCTTGTAGGGAGATGATAGACAAAGGATAAAATTCTATGGAGGAGGCTTTCACAAAAAAATGATAAAGCTTCAGAGACTAGACACTGAGACTTGTTTTGGAGAAAGTTCTCATTCTCATCCGGACTGAATCATATCTCCAAGAGTCAAGCTAATGCTGGAAATAAGCGTTGAGTGGGAGGCAACCCACTGTTATGTTTGTTTCAATTTGGTTTTATTTTCATTTATTACTGACTTTCATGTTTTCATTGGATCCGAGGAAGACAAGTTTGCACAAGAATCGGCGATGGCTAGCTGTTGATCGACAGACCATCACACGTATCGATCGCCACTTAACTTTGTTGATCGACACTCACATCAATGGTAGGTGTACTCGCGAAACCTTGTTAAATTTAGTACTTATGATTTATTTTCTTCACCAATCTCAGACTATATAATACTGGAGACAGTATTGTTTACGTCTAAGGATGGTATAACTAATATTGTGTTTTATTTTTGAGCTTTAAAACTGGTTTAAAAAAAAGAGTAGAATAGAAACTTCCAGGAGTGCCATCGGTTGACACTGAAGAAGAAACATCGGTTGACAATGGATCAAGACCATCGCTCAACACTATCCACCTGCCATCGATCGACACTCTTTTACAGAGTCTGGTATCAAGTTTCTCTCTTAAGCTTTTTACTTATGATTTATTTATCCTAACCAAACCAGGATGGGATAACACTAGGGACCATGTTATTTAAGTCTAGGGAGGTTCGTTGATGCTATTTATTGTTTTGAGCTTTTATTTGCTATATCTATATAAGTCTTTCAAAAATTTTATTGAGTCAAGAAGGAGATTATGATTAGATTTATATTTTTACTTGTTCACTAACCACTCAATAGCACCATTCTTAGACTTGTTGCTTGCAGAGAGTACTAGAGATACCAAAGTGGATCATCCTGCCACTATATCACACTTTCTTAGAAAGTTTGAAGGAATCGAAGCTAACCTCCAACTTAATACTGACTTATTTGTCATATTTGGGGTTTCCATACATTGGATCGGATTCCACTTGCAGGTCTGGAAGGTGAAAATCAGTGTGCTTCTGATTTCCTTCTCTCGCTTTCTACGTCATCTATAAAAAGAAAGAAAGAGAAGATTGAGATGATTTCCTGAGATGCAGAGGGGTAGGTACATTACCGATGACCCTATTATTCTAATTCAAAGGAATGATCACAAATCGTTGGAAGGGAAGGGTAGGTACATTACTAATGACCCCACTATTTTCCTACAACTTTGCCCAAAAAAAAGAAATTAAAAATAATTTGGCAAGATGAACTGTATCAGCATCATTGTCTATTGAGTTTGAGATCTAAAAAGATTCAAAGAAGAGAGAAACAAAAAAAGAAGAAAGGGATCAGAGAAGACTACTACCTGATTTTTCATAATACTTGCAGGGGTAAGATTCCATGTATCATTTGATCGATACTCTTAAGGTAAAGCATACACTGATATTTTATGCAAGAAATGAGGTTCGTAGAGGGGTGAGTCAGACTAGTATTTGCTAAAGTTGATAGTAGAATGGATTTAGTTGCTATACTAGGATAATGTATATAAAGTTTCTCTAAGATTAGCACTTATTTGATGTGGTTGTGACATAGTAGAGGTGATAAGGATAAGTTAAAGATATTGTGAGTCCCTGTGTTTTCAAACCTTTTTCAGATTGTGATTTTCTTTGCCTGAGGACAAGCAAAAGGATAAGTCTAGGGATTTGATATACCATAGATTTTACCACTTTTAGGCATGGCATATGTTCTTTTCAGAATCTATAATATGGGTTTGGAGTATGTTTTATAGTGTTTTCAGTTTGAGGTAAGTTCTAGAGAACTTGGGTAATTTTGGAGCATTTTGAGGTGCAGAACTGCACATACGCATCAGATGTTTAGCTATGGATGGACACCTTCCCAATGTTATATTGAGCCCATATTTTGACACAAGATATAACCTTAAGTTAGATTTCCAATTCCACCGGTGAGGTCAATCAGAATCCTGTAGCAGAAGTTATGCTCGTATGTCTGCCTCGTGAGAGGAAGCTGTCAAGGATATGAAGGAACGTTGATCAACGACACAGCCTTGGTGTCGATTGAAGGTGATGTCAGAACACGGGTCGAGTATATTTCAAGACCGACTTAAGCCCATAAGCTACCACAAATTACTAGAATACCCATGGACGACCTAAAATCCTATTTATGTGTCATTGTTGACGGCTAAGCATTATTCTATTCATTGTTCTTAGTTAGGAGAGAAGAGAGGAAATCCTTCATAATTCTCCTGGAACTTCTTTGGATTTGTTTTTATTATTATTGCTTTCTATTTTCATATTTATTCTTCTATGATTTCTGTGACAAATATCATGTCTGAGTAGGTCCACCTGCTAGGTTTAAGTTTTCTAGGGTTTTGATGGATTAGCCAAACAATAAAATTACTAGGGTGTTTATTTTATTCATCACAGAATTGTTCTTATTGCTTGTTTCTAGAGTAATTAACTAGAAACCTGATCATAGGATAGTTAGGCGCACACGAGAGCATGGTCTATTACCTGAATTGAATCCTGCTGAGCTAGGTTGTTAGATACATGCGAGAGCTGGCTTAATTAACTTAGTGAACATATCGATCGACAGTCATTCTGAGTTCACATACGAGAGTTGGAATAAGGACTTAGTCAATAGATTAGACTCTCAGTGAGAGCTGGTCATATTTTACTATAAATATCGAGTTCTAGGATTGATCTCTTAGTTTATATCCTCTATAGTTCATTTGCCTGAAACCTTAAGTCTAGCACTCACCCTTCCATCAAACAACAAACTCCTTGATTTACTTTCTTTATTATTTAGTACTCTATATATTATCTGACCTAGCGTGGTCTGAAACTCAAGTCTATTGTGTGAGATATCGTGTCTCTGTGGATACGAAGTACTGCAATCGATCTCTTATTAGAGAAAGAGTTGCTCTTGGGGTTATTTGAGCACATCATAAAGCACACTACAAACACGTTTTCACCAAAAATAAGGGTCATATGTTTTGTCGTAAAGTACTAATAACATTACATGGACTTTACGACGAATTTTCTTATTTGTCATAAATGCGTTGTAAACTTACATGTTCATTACGATGAAACAAATTTGTTGTAACCTTACTAGGACTTTACGACGAAAGTGTACTTTTCGTAAATTCTTATTAATATACTTGGAACTTTACTATGAAGAAATTTTGTCGTAATTTTTTGTTGTTAGAGGCATGTTTTCATGTAGTGGCTCCTCCTGCAAAACATCAGAATAAACATGTGAAAGAGGTTTGAAAATCGCAGGGACTCACCTTTTCTTTACAACTAGTGATGCAACCCTGATCAGTCTCAGAATTAAAGCAAGGAGACCAGTGAATGATCTGGCTAAGCTACTGATCAATGCTTGGTTAAATGGGCAGTTTTAAGGGCTTATTGGGATGATCTTTGAAGTTCTGGACCGAGAGAGAAGAAGAACTCTTGATACAGCTTGGAAACAAAGTGAACCAGGAAGATGCAACAAGTTGGATGATTCTAGAGAGGACAAGCTGATTGAACCATGGACGGGTGAGCTGGGCGAACCTGACCATGGCGATAAAGGTGCAACCGAATGGACGAAAAACAGAGAGGAGATTAGGAGCAACGTACCTGATCTCAAACTGAGATATGGACACAAATTTAGTCGTCCAAGTGGGTCTCAGGAACAAAATAATCAAGTCAAAAAGGTGCTGGATCGGGACATAATTGAAGATGGACGAAGCATGGCTTTTTCAGCCCAAAAGAAGCATAATCTCGATCCACTTGTTTCTTGGGCTGGACCAACAACATGGGAACGTGAAAAGGCCCATAATTAAGGTTACAATCACTTAGTTTGAGTCATGGACGAGCCTAGGAAGAGTTGGGCTGAAAAAGGGCCTTATCGGTCAATGAAGATAAATAATCGACCACCATGAACCATCTATAGTCTATCACGTTTTAAAATGTAATAGGACTTTATTTTTATTGTTTTTGGGCTTTATTAAGTAAACATATTAGGAATAGACTAGGTAAATTATAAACCAAGTAGGATTAGGAATTGGCTTTCTAAACCCATTAGGAGTAGGTTTGGTTATCTTAAACCAATTGGCAATAGCATTAGGATTAGATTTCCTTAAATCAATCTGGTTTAGGATTAGGGTTTTAGTTTTATGCTTATATACACAGGCATCACTTCCATGTATGATTAACCATCTTTTTATCAAATTTCTTTTGAGATTTTATCTATGTTCTTCTTGAACAATTGATTGCTGGTGCGTCATATTCCTGCAATAACTTGGTGTATCATATCAAGGGTGATTGTTATAGGGTATATCAGAAGCCATTTTACAGCTTCTGTGTGACCTTTCAATCCACTTTCCCTTAGTTGTTGGTGATAACAACCAAAGGCTTATCCATCGCCATCCAAGAGACCTAACAAGCTCTTGATCCCTTTCACCCACGTTCCTTCAAGTATTCCATGGAGATACAGTTTATCCAAGGACGTATCAACTACTAGCTACCATAACCTCTACAGTGTTGCAAACCAGGTCAGATCAATGCCAACTTTAGAAGCACTTTGATGTAGCTTTTATTATGGACTCTCAAATTAACCCTATGAGCTACTTTACTCTCTCAAATATGAGGTTTAGTGTAGTACTTTGGGATCGAATCCACACAGACTCTAAGATCAAACAATGATTATTTGTTTCGAAATAAAGGTAGATGAAAGTATAGATTTATGAGTGATGAATTAAGGATTGGTTTAATTTGTAAAGATCAATAAGAAGGATTAGACTTAGGGGAAATCTTAGGTAGGTTAAGCAATGCAAACTAATGGATTATTGGGGGTTTTAGTGAAGCTCTTCTGAACTCAAACTTAAGGTTTAGACTAAGTCGCTATCGCGAATCTTAATGAAGAGTCGATCGACGCTAATTCTAAACAGGAGCGATTGATTAGTTTGTTGTGTTCTCTAATTCTCTAGTTCAACTTTCGTTTGTTACTAGTGTTTTAGACTGTTTACGATGTATTTCTGGGTATAGCCAAACTCTCGCTTGTGCTATAACATCCTATAATCTAATGTTGAAGTGATCAAATTCAACTTAGCATTAAGATCTACATAAACAAAGAACTAGTTAGAATAACCCTAACAACTCCATAATAATAGCAAGCAGTTAACTATCCTAGAAGAGCGCTAAATCTAACAATACACTACTCAGACATGATTGAAATAAACATGATAAATAGATAAATAAATTGCATATAGAATAACAATAATGAAACAAGGGAGTTCAAGATCTTAGTCTGATAATCAAATAGATCTCTTTCTCTCTCCAAAGGTAGTCGTCAAGGTTGCAAGTATCAAAAGAGTTGTGTAAAAGTGGTGTCTTGCAAGACAACTAAATAACATAATAAATAGCCTAAAACTTGGCCAGGGATTTGTCTTGCAAATAATGGAACATCTGGGTTGAATCGTGATATCTTCAAAACTTAAGTAACTCGGCAGAAGTGTTGACCATCAATCGACACTCAAGGTGAGGCGTCGATAGATGGTCGTAACGTTTCTTTTTTCTGACTCTGAATTCTCAGCTGAGTACTCTTCAATGCTCCAGAATGATCAAAAAGCTCTAATTACTTCCAATGAGTACTTGAACCTTTAAAGACTCTAAAACAGTATGAATTGCTTAATAAAGACTTCAAAACCGTATTCATATCATAAATAAAATCAGGTAAAAACCATGACAGATGAACTCCCCCAAACTTATCATTTGCTTTCCCTCAAGCAAAACATAGAATTAATTAGAGAAAGGTTTGAAAACACTAAGACTTACCAGCTTCTTGGAACACTGTTTTACGTAAATTTCTATTGCAAGCACATCTAAGTGTTTCCAAGTACTTTACTTTGCTTATCGATCTTCCATATCACAATATACCATAAGCTATCTGTCATACCCTCTACTATCTTCATTTGAATACATAATATAAGGTGCATGCTTTATCATGGGAGTATCGATCAAAGGACACATAGATTCTTACTCAAGCAAGTGTCTGAACCACAAGTAATCTTTCTAATCCTTTTCCTCTCCCTTTTTTCTTCTCTGGATCTCTCTCTTTTTTTTATATATATCTCAAATTCAATGGAAAATGATGCTGATACAGTCCATTTGCCATCTCATTTTCGATTTAACCAACAAAGTTACTTACCCCTCGCTTCCAACGATGTGTGATCATTCCTTTGAATTAGAAAAGTGGGATCACAGGTAATGTACTTACCCCTCTGCATCTCAGGAAATCATCTCAATCTTTTTTTTAGATGCCAAAGAAAGGTGAGAGGATAAGAAGGTAAAGTATTTTACCTTTTAGATTTGCAGGAGGATTCCGATCCTATGCATACCAACCCTAGAACAAGCAAATATAGTTCTTAGGTTGGAGGTTAATTTTGGTTCTTTCAGAAGTTCTTAACAAGTGTGGGTGTTACAGGATAATCAATCTACTTAGCTTTTCCATTTAATCTCAGAAGGGTGCTAGAAAACGGTGCGACAAACTGTTCCACACAAAGGTTATAGTATATAATTAACTTCTAAATTTTGACTCTATAAAACATTTATAAAAAAATTAAGATAATTGTTAGTAAGGAATAAAACATCAAAATAACATGTGGTGTTAGTAACTACCTCCCCCAGACTTGAATAACAATGTCTTAGTGTTAAAGTAGCCTGAGATTGGCGGGATGAAATAAATTGGAATTTAAATAGTTACTTGTTAGGATTTAAAGAACTCGTACCTTTATGTCCAAGTCTCCATCGATCAACGGCGACAAGGGACCATCGATCAATGGTCGACAAACAGCATGAACTCGTCAGCATGTAACCGTAAAAAGTGTCTAAGACTCTCTCATCTGATGATCTCTCTTTATGTTAGCTCTGTTAGACACTTAAAAATATCAAGTTAAAGCAGCAAGCAACAACAATAAACGTGAGTCCAATAGAAATCCAATAAAGTAAACAACATAAATATATAAGTCATGCGTGAGTCCGAAATAAAAATAGAAAGGAGGAGAGTAAAACCGCAGACTACTCCTCGTCGGTGGTATCCATGTCTGTCTGGCGCGGTGGTGCTGGAGCTGCTGGTGAAGACCTCTCCCTGTTACGTGGACGGCTAAAGCACGGGCACCGAGTCATCGCCTCCAACCTGCCCCATATGGTCCGATGTGCTTCCACCACGAATCGCTGGAAGTCTCCGTGATCGTGAGTGGGGATATCTGGAATCTGCGGGAAAACTGGTGGAGGTGCTGCTGGCTGGTCCTCAACGGGCACGTGGGCTGCTCCGATTCCTCCTCTACGCCTATACGGACGGGTGCATTGCGCACAAGGCGCTCGTCCGGTCTGAATGCTAGGTGCGCAGGAGTATCAGCGAAATCTGTCACACTGGGCGCTGGGAGCTCTATCATGTGGGGCCCCATCTCGTCTACAAAGGACCATGGGCGTCCCTCATTCAGCCACCCTTCCCTCGTTAGGTGGGCATCATCCAAATACTCAAACTCAGACTCCATGGAAGCTCCCTAAAGGCTGATACCGAGGTGTAGAAAGATGGGTGTCAAGAGGCTCCCTACCGTCTCTTTCTTCCTGTCGGATCCCTTGAAGGGTTTCCCCTTAAGGGATACTAAGTGCTCGGCGAAAATGGCTCCCATGTTAACCATCTGGTCACTCACGGGCAGTGTGAAGGCCTCGTCATCTAGCTCAACCAGGCCCCTGACTGACTCATACAGCAGTGTGAGCTCCTAAACCCTCAGCTTGTTAGGCTCCATTTTGCACAACAAGGAGTTGGCAAAGATTTTCAGGGACAGGTGGTGAACATTTGTCTGCGTTGTCGCTCTGGAGTCGAAATGATATGTCCCAATGAGCTCCCAAAAGGCGGTCTGACCAGGGAAAGGAGGGATGGTGCAGCCAAGGTAGTCGGGTTTTTTAAACCCGTAGACGCGGCAGAGGTTGGGAATGGTGATGCGGTACCTGATGCCCCTAATCATAAAGGTCAGGTAGGCCTCGGTGGCCCTCTTCGCGCTTGCGTTCTGATAGATAACTTGAACTGAGGCCATGAACTTCTGGACCAGGTTGGGGTAGAGCGGATATGCGCAGTAGCCTTGGTCCCCATACCAAGATCCCTCATCATGTCATGAACGTCAGATCGGAGCTTTGGCTTATTTAGGACGTCTCGGTCGAAGAACCTGGTGGGCTCGATAGAAACGCCTTGCCAAGCGTTATAGTAGAGGCTGCCATAGTCGTCCCAGTTCTGGGACACAACTATGTGGGTACACGCCCTAGACGCTACAACTGACTTGGGGTCGGGGTAATCCTCGAACGTGTCTATCAAATCCCCTTCATCCTTAGGCCAAGTAGCACAACACGGAAGTCCCGATGGTACGGAACTAGAGCCACCAACATCGAAACGCGCCTTGGTTCTCCTCTCGCTCATCTGCTTCCGTCTGATCGGCATCAATCGACGGCGGTAGCAGAGTGTCGCCCGATGCTGTTGGACTAAACGCGATCGATGTTGAAGGATCTCCATCGATAGACACTTCACGTCCATGGTCCATTTTCTCTTCAAAAGGTACATGTGTCATCAGGAATATGAAAAAAAATAAGTTACCAACAGTAAAAATAAAAATCTAGACTATATCCTAAACTAAATCTAATGGCAATAAGAAAGAATCTCCGGCAACAGCGCCAAATTTGATGTAGTTTTTATTATGCACTCTCAAATTAACCCTATGAGCTCCTTTACTCTCTCAAATAATAGGTTCAGTGTAGTACTTAGGGATCAAATCCATAGGGACTCTAAGATCACTCAATATATTTGTTGTTTCAAAATAAAGCTAGATGAATGTATAGATTTATGAGTGATGAATTAAGGATTGGTTTAGTTTGTAAAAATAAATAAGAAGGATTAGACTTAGGGGAAATCTTAGGTAGGTTAGGCAATGCAAACTAATAGATTATTAAGGATTTTAGTGAAGCTCTTGTTCTGAACTCAAACTTAAAGTTTAGAGTAAGTCGCTATCGAGAATTTTAACGGAGCCTCGATCGACGGCCACTGTGTAGCATCGATCGACACTAATTCTAAACATGAGAGATTGATTAGTTTGATGTGTTCTCTAATTCTCTAGTTCAACTTTCATTTGTTACTAGTGTTTTAGACTGTTTAAGATGTAATTCAGGGTATAGCCAAACTCTCGCTTGTGTTATAACATCCTATAATCTGAGGTTGAAGTGATCAAATTCAACTTAGCATTAAGATCTACTTAAACAAAAAACTAGTCAGAATAACCCTAACAATTCTATAATAATATCAAGCAGTTAATTACCCTAGAAGAGCCCTAAATCTTACAATAGACTACTCAGACATAATTGAAATAAACATGATGAATAGATAAATAAATTGCATATAGAATAACAATAATGAAACAAGGGAGTTCAAGATCTTAATCTGATAATCGAATATATATCTCTCTCCAAAGGTAGCCGTCAAGGTTGCAAGTATAAAAAGAGTTGTGTAAAAAGTGGTGTCATGCAAGACAACTAAATAACCTAATAAATAGCCTAAAACTCGCCTAGAGCTGTCTTGCAAATAATAGAACCTCTGGGCAGAATCATGATTTCTTCAAAACTTAAGTAACTCGGTAGAAGTTTTGACCGTCGATCGACACTCAAGATGAGGCGTCGATCAATGGTCGTAACGTTTCTTTGTTTTGACTCTGAATTTTCGGCTGAGTACTTTTCAATGCTCCAGAATAACAGAGACAAAAAGGCTTTTATATGACCCAAAACATAAACTACACCTCTCAAAACCATTTAACAAATAAAAGGCAAAAAAAAAGATACGTTTATTTATTGGTTGTTTGATAATATTAAAGTACCACTTTGGTAAAGTTAAGTGTTTGTTCGTATAGTTTGCTATAATAGCTAAAAACATGGTAGATTTAATTGAAGAAATATTATAAAGATTTGATAATGATTATAGATATAATAGAATTTTTTGCAAGTGGGCTTTGAATTTTCTTTAAAATTCTAGATGGTTTAAAATGAAAACTTCTAATTGGTTGATTAATAAGTGGTAAAAATTATTTAAGAAAATCTAAATAATGGAATGGCATATCAATGTAAATAACTTCAAAAGTAAGGGCAGAATCTTAATAGAAATTATGTTTTAATAGTATAGATATATCACTTAGAGTACATGATTATAATCTTAATAATTCATTACTAAATGTAAAGACACATTTAAAATTAATAGTTGATATACATAAGAAATTTTACTAATGATTTAAAAGAATATTAGGGCATGTTTATTGGCGGTCTCTTAACAGTGATTCTTAACTTTTCTAATGGACATTTCTTAACTTTTAACTAAAAAAATTTAAGAATCGTCTCTTAAATAGGAGATTTAAGAGTCATCTCTAAGCCAAAAAAATCTTTAAAAAAAGAGTCAAATTATGTTAAGAACCCCACCTTAAGAGACCGGGGATAAACATGGCCTTAGAGTAATCGAAGCAGATGTGGCACATTATGGACTCTTTAAGGCTCTGCCACCAAGAAACACCGGAGATTGACGAGACTGGCCTCCTTAGTAAGGATATGGGAAAAGTAGGGTAAACGAAATGGTCTTAAGCCAATTTTGTGAATAATAGACAAGTTTAAAGAAGCATGATATGAATGTTTCAGTAATGGATGTATCCAAATTGTTTCTGATTTTTGATGATGTTCAAGAAGATAATCCAAGACTTCGTGGTTAGATGCTTCTTCTCCACAAGTCCCCATGTCAAGAAGTTCTTTGATATCCACAAGGAAGTTCCCCAATCCGAATCTGCAAATCGCTTACGGATGTTTTGGCTACACTCCTAGCTAAAATACAAAGTACAATTTTGGTCTTTTATTTTGATTTTATAGTTATAATCATTGTAAAACTTTTTAAGTTAAATACAATTTAAAGAGAGTACATCTCATGCGCACCTCTTTCTTCTCCCCATAAGCAATTTGCAGAGAGCTCAACCCTAGATTTTTTATTCACCTCTCCGGCAGCGTCTGACAGCGTCCGGCATCGTGAGAGGGTTCTCCCTTACTCTTCTTTTTGCTTTCTTCATCCCTGTGGTGAAAGAGATCGAGAGCAAAGAGAGAAAATTCGAAATATCGTAAAGTGATCTCTTATTTTCCACACACAGGAAGTTGTTTGGTACAAATTATATATACACTTACTGAACCCGTAAACCAAACTGAAATCTACTATACCAGCTAATCTAACTCAGACTAAACCAGTTTACATCAATACATTAATATTCTCCCTCAAGATGGAGATGTATTGATGTTAATAACACCCATTTTGCTCATGTTATCCCAGAAAGTAGCTGGATATAACGCTTTTGTAAGCATGCTAACTGATGTGCAGTGCGTACAAACATTGTCTTCAAGACACCTTTCTCAATCGATTCACGCAATTTGTGGCAGTCAAACTCGACATGTTTGGTTCTTTCATGATACACAGAATTGCTCGCAATGTGAAGAGTTGCTGTGTTATCACAATAGAGATAAGCTGGCGGAGAAAATGGAACTCTCAACGCCTTAAGAATTTGACTAAGCCAAATGATCTCCTGAGTGGCAACACTCATTGCTCTGTACTCAGCCTCTGGTGAACTCATAGACACCGTATCCTGTTTCTTGGATCTCCATGATAAGAGAGAATCTCCAAGAAACATAGCATAACCCGTGACTGATCGTCTATCATCAGGACAAGCTACCCAATCCGAATCTGAACAACCTTTTAGATCAAAGTTATAATCCTTGCCATAGAATAAACCTTGTCCAATAGTTCCTTTAAAGTATCGTAAAACTTTGTGAAGTGCTTTGAGATGAACATCACACGGAGCAGACGAGTATTGAGCAAGCTTAGAAACTGCAAAAGCAATGTTTGGCCTTGTAATCACGAGATATTGTGGCTTCCCAATCAACCTCATATATTGCTTCTTATCATCAATGACAATGCCATCCTCCTTTGATAACTTCTGATTTGGTTCCATAGGTATAGACGATGGTCTGCAACCAGAGAAACCTGAAGCTTCCAACAAATCCAACACATACTTCCTTTGACTCAAAGTAATACCCTCAGCCGATTTTGCTATTTCAATACCAAGAAATATTTGGCAGGACCAAGATATCTTAATTTATATGACAACCCAAGTTGCACAACTAACTCTTCAGAATCAGCAGATGAGTGCTTTGCAATTATAATGTTATCTACATAGACACTCACCACCAAGAAATGACCATCGCGTTCTTGAAGAAACAGAGTATGATCACCATGGCATTTCTCAAATCCAAGTTTCATTAAAGTTGTAGAGAACTTAATGAACCATCACCGAGAGGCTTGCTTCAATCCATATATGGATTTGTGAAGTCTACAAATAGCTGTTGGCGATACTTGCTTCCCCTGAATCTCAGCATAACCAGGTGGCAGCTTCATGTATATATGTTCCTCAAGATCTCCATTGAGGATAGCATTTGAGATGTCAAGTTGATGTAACGACCAATTCATCTTCGGAGCAAGGGTAAATATCAGTTTCACGGTAGTCATCTTAGCCATGGGAGAGAAAGTATCATTGAATTTGATTCCCTCTTGTTGTGTATATCCCTTCACCACTAACTGTGATTTGTATCTCTGAACAGTGCCATCTGCATGATATTTGATCGTATGTAACCATTTTCATCCAACTGCTTTCTTACCCGGAGGTAACCAGTGATACTCCAAGTTTCTGTGCGTATAAAAGCGCCAATCTCCTTTCCCATTGAGTCACGCCATATCTTATCTTCCAAAGCCTCTGTTAGTCTTGTTGGTATCATAGCCGGATTTATGATATTAGTAAAGGCAAGAAAAGGCTCAAATAGATAAGAAAAAGAAATATAGTTTGAAATGGGGTGAGGAGTAGTCAGTTTGGGTTTTGTATTGGCTATAGAAAGGTCAGATATATGAGTAGGAACAGTATTATAGCAATGAAAGTCCTGCAAGTGGGAAGACTTTTTCTTTTGTCGAGTGGATTTGGGTTCAGAAGATGACTCATCTTGAGGAAGATGAGCATCAGAAGATGTTTGCACAAGAGGCATAGATACATCTATAGGTGAAAGGGAATGAAGATGAGGAAAGAAGCTTTTGACATCATCATTGATTGGAGATGGCGCAAAAGGGAAAATATCCTCATAACATGTCTAGAAATAGAAACTGAGTGGTGTCTCTATATCTAAAAGCTTGTACCCTTTGTATCTTTCTGGATAACCTTGAAAGACACAGGCTTTAGCTCTAGGATCAAATTTAGTTCTAGACTTAGGTGAGGTGGAAACGTAACATAAGCAACCAAAGGTTTTAAGTAAATGATACTCGGAAACTCTAAAGGTCAATCTTTCATAAGGAGTCTTGTTACCTATTGTTGGGGATGGCAAACGATTAATTAAGAATACAGCAGTTAACACGTAGTCACCCCAATATTCTAAAGGTATTCCTAATTGAAACATAAGAGCCCTAGCTACATTCAACAGATGTTGATGATTTCTCTCTACGACAGAGTTTTGTTCAGGAGTTTCGGGACATGAATGATATGCTTTAATGCCTTTATTATGATATACATTTGTAAAATTCAACTCATTGAAATTATTCGATCTCACAGAAAAAACACGAGTGTTAAATTGATTTTCAATCATTTCTATATTACCTGTAAAAACATGTAATACATCTGACTTTTGTTTAAGCATGTAAACCCAAGTTGCTCTACTGAAATCATCTATAATGGTTAAGAAATACTTGAAACCATCAATCGTAGGTACGGAAAATGGACCCCAACTATCAATATGTATTAATTCAAATGATTTACCACACATATGATTTCAAGAAACAAATGGTATACGCTTTTATTTAGAAAGATGACAAACATAAGAGTGTGTAACATCTTTTTGCTTAGGGAAAAGTAAAATATCAGAAAGAGAATTAATCTTCTTTATGGATGGATGTCCTAGTCTTTTATGCCATGTCAAAGAATCAATAACCAATCTAGAACAGACGGAAGCATTACCTGGACCAATGATATTAGCATGCGACTTATGATCTAAGACATATGAGTTGGCAACTTGACTACCTTGATCAATCATCAATTCTTGAGTAAGAGCCTGGATAAAGCAAGGATCAGACGTAAAACTAACTTGTGAGTTCAAAGATTTAGTTAAAACACTAACACTCAACAAATTAAATTGAAATACAGGAATATGCAAAACATTATGCAGAGAGAGAGCATCAATGAGTTGAATGAATCTTGTTCCCTCTATTCTAACTGTATAACCATTTGGTAAGGTAACAAAAGTGTTCTCTAAGGTTTGGTAGTTCCTATATAAACTCTTATCATGAGTAAAATGATCACTTTCTCCTGAATCTATTATCCAAGCACTAAGAGACATCTCAGATAATTTCTTTAGATATAGAAGATGTCAACATGTCATAGTAAGAGTGATAGGAATGTACCAGAAATTTGAGATACCGTTGGTACTGAAGTTGAAGTTGATACGGTAGACTTGTCAGGACACGGCGTGACTCCTGAGTGTAAGTAAATGAAGAATAATGAAGAACAAGTGAAGAGAGTAACCAAGAGAGAGAGAGAGTGAGAGAGTGATCCGTGTAAAAGAGAGAGAGAGAGTAAGAGAGGAAATGTTTTTCCTTGCATTCAATTGTTCAGATACAATCCTTATTTAAGGACACTCAATCAGACAGAAAGAAGAAACAATAAACCATGCTTAATGATTTTGTCTTGTAGATCTTGTATCTCCATTCAAATTTGAATTCCCTTCCCTCTTGAATAGTGACAATCCACTCATCCAGCTTCCTTCTAGAAGTCAAGTTGGTTTCTTAGGCGTGCCACTCCTTGTCTTGCATTCCAAGGTAAGCTTGCTCTTTAAGCAACCTTAAATCAGCATGATCTCTACACAAAGGGGCGGGCAGCAGAACACCTGCAACTTGTAACTGGTATAACTTCCAAACCATAACTCCTTTTGGACTGATTCCAATTCGCCGCGTGCCCTTGATGAGTGTAGAATGTAGGGCAATTGGTTTCATGATCAAATTCTTCATGGTTAGGAATTTACACCCCTTTTCCTGAGACATGCCAGTGTGAACTCGATCACTAGCATTTTTCTTCTTCATTCTAATACTCCCCCTCAAGCTTGACCATAAGGTATGGTTAAGCTTGGAAGCACCATAAAGACATCCCTCATTAAAACCTTGTATGTAAAACCCTATGGGATAAAATCACACAAGGAAAAAGAGTAGATGCTTTATGGTGAGAGGAGATCATGCTCTGGATAGGTCTATGAGTCCCAATTTTGGGTGAATGAACTCACAGACCTTACTGCTTGCTCCCTTAGTGAATATATCAGCTAGCTGGTCCTCACTTCTGGTATAGCAAGGGAGAATGATCTTCTGCTCCACGGCTTGTCTCACTTTATGGCAGTCCACTTCAATGTGTTTGGTTCTCTCATGGAAGACTGAGTTGGATGCTATATGGATAGCTGCCTGGTTATCGCAGTGCATTGTGATTGGTGTTGTTGTCTCTATGCCCAAGTCTCTTAGCAGATTCCTGATCCAAATGAGCTCACTTGTAAGCTTCCTCATGGCCCTATATTCTGCTTCAGCACTTGAACATGACACAATCTTTTGCTTCTTGCTCTTCCAAGTGACTAAGTTGCCTCCAATGAAGGTACAGTAGCCTGTGATAGATCTCCTATCCATTCTATCACCAGCCCAATCTGCATCACAATATCCCACTATCTCTGTGCTCTTGTTGCATCCCATCCATACACCTTGTCCCGGAGCTTTCCTTAGGTACCTTAAGATCCTTTCCACCATATTCCAATGATGAACTTTGGGACCTTGCATGTGTTGGCTAACTTGATTCACAGAAAAGGAGATATCTGGTCTAGTGATGGTTAGATAGATAAGCTTCCCCACCATCCTTCTATAGAGTTTAAAGTCTCCAAATGGTTCATCTTCAAACTCCCCCTCACGTACAGCTTTGTATCCTTCCTCAAGTGGTGTCTTGGCTATTCTTCCTCCAAGCTTTCCTGCCTCATCTAATAGATCAAGTGTGTACTTTCTTTGGGATAGAAACAGCCCCTCCGTGGATCGGCATATTTCTATTCCTAGAAAGTACTTTAGCTCACCCAAATCTTTAATATCAAAAATAGACTTAAGAAAAGCTTTAGTAGAGATGATACCTTCCTTGTCATTTCCAGTGATGATTATGTCATCAACATAGATAAGGATTACCACAATACTTTGTTGGGTTGTGAGAGTGAAGAGTGTGTGATCAGCTTCTGACTTGATAAATCCTCTTCCATTGAGAGTTGTACTTAGCTTGTGATACCAAGCTCTAGGTGACTGCTTTAGGCCATAGATGGCCTTCTTCAATCTCAAGACATTACATGGTTTTACCATGTCTTCTAGGCCTGGTGGTGGTCTCATATAGACCTCATCTTCCAGTTCTCCTTGTAGAAATGCATTCTTGACATCCATTTGCCACAAATCCCATTCAAGGTTCACAGCCACTGATATTATAATCCTTATGGTGTGAAGCTTGGCTACTGGAGCAAATGTATCAAGATAGTCTTCTCCATAGACCTGAGTGTATCCTCTTGCAACCAACCTTGTCTTCTTTCTCTCTGGTTTTCCATTGGCCTGGTACTTGATAGTGAAGAGAAGCCGGCTGGTCACTGCTTTCTTGCCTTTAGGTAACTCAGCCTCAAACCATGTGTCATTTCTTTCCATAGCACCCATCTCAGCTCCCACTGATTCCCTCCATTCTTCATCCTCCATAGCCTCTTCATAGGTCTTTGGAATGAAGTCTTGATCGAGATTAGCTAAGAAGACTGCATTCTCTTGAGGATAACTTGCCAAAGAACAAGTTGCTTGGATAGGATGAGCCACTGCATTGCTGTTGAAGTACACTTGTCTTATTCTAGCGCTTCTTCTTAATGGTTGAATCTGTTGCTCCTCTACCACTTGCTTTATTCTAGCGCTTCTTCTTAATGGTTGAATCTGTTGCTCCTCTTCCAATCCTTGTTCTCTACTGGCCTGATCAAAATCAGCAGCTCCATCTTGATCATGTATGTCATGTGTTGTGGTTGAATCATCTTCTTGTTGGGATGATTCAGTCTCATTGCCCCCCTCAGGATCAGGATGGACCGTTTCAACAAGTTGATCAAGACTTGGTTCACCATCAGCTGAAGTATCCATGGGTTTTTTAGGTGCTGAGGGACTGATTCCTAGACTTTCCATGATGATCCGAAGGTTGGTAGCCCTATCTGATCCTCCGTGGGGCAAATCTTTGAGGTCTTCCCAGCTCTTTTCCTCATAGAACCCTTTTTCCTCAACAAACTTCACATCCCTTGATACTAGAACTCTCCTAGATTCCGGGCAGTAGCATTTGTACCCTTTTTGTGTGTGGGAATAGCCAATGAACATTGCCTTGACACTTTTAGGATCTAGCTTGTTTCTTTGTTCACCTGGTACCAGAACAAAGCACACACATCCAAACACACGTAAGTGATCTATTGGAGGGTTAGTTTTGTGTAATACCTGAAATGGAGATTTATCTTGGAGTATCTTTGTAGGAATCCTATTGATCAAGTAGCATGCTGCAACCACAGCATCACCCCAAAATCTTTTAGGGACATTAGTGTGGAACATCATGCTTCTTGCTACTTCCATCAGATGCCGATTCTTCCTCTCAGCCACACCATTTTGTTGAGGGGTGTAAGGACAGCTAGTTTGGTGGATGATCCCATGTTTGGCCAAGTGATTTTTGAAGGCATGGCTTGTGTATTCTCCACCATTATCTGACCTAAAAATTTTAATCTTAGAGTTGAAATGGTTAGTCACATAGTTTTGAAAGTTTATAAATGCTTCTAAAACTCTATCTTTGCTTTGAATTAAGGTTAACCAAGTAAACTTTGATTTTTCATCTATGAATGTAACAAAGTATTTATGGCTTTCTCTAGATACACAAGGAGCAGTCCAAACATCAGAGTGAATTAAATCAAAGCAATTTTCATAGATAGTCAAGGACTTAGGAAAAACAGACTTGCAATGTTTCCCAAGGATACAAGCTTCACAGCTTTCATTTTTAAAAGATAAATTGGGTAACATCAGTGCTAAAGCTCTAGAATGAGGGTGACCTAATCTAGCATGCCATAACACATCAGTAGATAATGCAGAAGTAGATTTAAAAGCATAAGGTAAATGTGATATATTCTTGGTGTCTTCAAGGACATATAGCTCTCCTTTGCTCACACCTTTTCCCAGCACCTTATTAGTCTTAATATCCTGAAAGCACACTTCATTAGGACTAAAAATCACATTGCAATTGAGATCATTAGTAGCCTTCTTTACAGACAATAGGTTAGAGGTAAAAGTAGGTAAATAAAGAGCTTGAGATTCCTTATCAAATAGATTCAGACTTCCTATGCCTTTAATTGGTATACTATCTCCATTTGCTATCAAAACACTACCTAGAGCCGGTTTGACATTACTTATGAGTTTTACATCTCTAATCATGTGATGTGTAGCTCCTGAGTCAACTATCAAAGGCTTAGTAGGTTCAGATGAATTTAGAATAGATTTTAAAGCATAACTACTAAGGTTACCAGAATTGGCATTGATAGCCTTTATGAGAGCCTCAAAGTCTGACTTGCGGATGAAGGTGTCATCATTGGCTGGCTGAGGAGTGGTTTGAGATCCTGACCCAACCGCATGTGAGGCTGCTGCCATAGCTCTCCCATCTCCTCCCATGCTCAAAACTGCATTATTTGATTGTGACCCTTCTAGAGCTCTAGCTTCATGAGCCTTAGGTCTGTTGTATCTGTTGCCAGAGGTAGGTCTGAGATGAGGATGGAGAATCCAGCAGTTGGTTTTGGAGTGACCCTCCTTCTTGCAATGCTCACAGGAAACTTGTTTATTTCCTCCACCACCTCTTGATTTGAAGTAAGCCTTGTTGGCTGTGAGTTCCTCCATCTTCTCAGCCTTGTGGACCATGGTTAGCTCCCCTTTTCCACCAAATAAACCTTCTGAACCTAGCTCCTTCTGCACCTGAGAGCATACCTCATCATAACTTGGTAGTTCCTTGGACCGAAGGATGTGCTTGAGAAGGTCACTGAAGCTTGGATTGAGTGTGAGGAGTAGTCCAAACACTTTATCCTGCTCACGCCTCTCTTCAAGGACAGCAGGGTCAGAGGAGCTTGGTCTTAGCATTTCAAGCTCTGACCAGAGTTGGCTGTACTTGCCAAGATGCTTGGTAAGATCCATTTCTTCTTGCTGCATATTATTAAGGGCCCTCTTTACTTCAAAAATTCTAGTAAGGTTTGAAGTGTTACCATAGACCTTTTGTAAGCTATCCCAAAGCTGTTTTGCTGTTTCACAGTGGGAGTAAGCTTCCATTATAGGCGTGTCAAGTGAGCTCTGCAGAATAGACAGCACCATGAGATTTTCTTGTTCCCATTTGCCTTCATCTTTCACCACTATCTCCTTGCCGCTAGCTCCTTGGCCGGTTTGCTTTGGTGCCTCACTTGTAGTGACATGCCCCAATAAGCCTCTTCCTCCAAGTGCAGTCCTAGCCAGTCTTGACCAGGTAATGTAGTTAGCTCCCTTTAGGGTAGCCGGAATCATAACAGTCTTGTATTGTTGCTGCTCCATCTTCTTCTTGTAGATAAAGAGAGAAATGAACTTTTGATTGGTTTAAGTGAAAGGGAAGAGTAAATAGAGTGATATTGCGGAAGTGTATTAGGAAATCAGGAGCTTAAAGCTCTGATACCATGTAAGTAAATGAAGAATAATGAAGAACAAGTGAAGAGAGTAACCAAGAGAGAGAGAGAGAGTGATCCGTGTAAAAGAGAGAGAGAGTGATCCGTGTAAAAGAGAGAGAGAGTAAGAGAGGAAATGTTTTTCCTTGCATTCAATTGTTCAGATACAATCCTTATTTAAGGACACTCAATCAGACAGAAAGAAGAAACAATAAACCATGCTTAATGATTTTGTCTTGTAGATCTTGTATCTCCATTTAAATTTGAATTCCCTTCCCTCTTGAATAGTGACAATCCACTCATCCAGCTTCCTTCTAGAAGTCAAGTTGATTTCTTAGGCGTGCCACTCCTTGTCTTGCATTCCAAGGTAAGCTTGCTCTTTAAGCAACCTTAAATCAGCATGATCTCTACACAAAGGGGCGGGCAGCAGAACACCTGCAACTTGTAACTGGTATAACTTCCAAACCATAACTCCTTGTGGACTGATTCCAATTCGCCGCGTGCCCTTGATGAGTGTAGAATGTAGGGCAATTGGTTTCATGATCAAATTCTTCATGGTTAGGAATTTACACCCCTTTTCCTGAGACATGCCAGTGTGAACTCGATCACTAGCATTTTTCTTCTTCATTCTAATACTGAGGACTGAAGCTTGGAACTGAAGAACACAATCATTTGTTGGAGTTGATCCTTGGTCATGTTGTTACTCATTTCATCAAACCATGGATCTTTGTTACTCGTAACGGATCCAGCTGCTTCCAAGTTTGTACTTCCAACTGTATTGTTCTTCTTAGCTTGTGGATTTCCTGGTGGATATCTGTGTACTTTGTAACACTTGTCTACCGTATGTCCCACGCGAAAGTAGTGTGAACATTTAGGTTTCTGAAAACTTCCATGAGCTAGCAGGACTAACTTTTGTTCTACAAGTGTTGCATGCGCTTGAAATGCAGTTGGATGTGTAGTCACTTGTGGTGTTCCTCCAACAACCTTCTGACTTCCATCCTGATCGAATATGTTGCATATATCATTCAATCTTGGTTTTGGTTTCATGTTCAGAATCTGTCCACGAACATTGTTAAATTTTTCTTCAATCCCATAAGAAATTGAATGATCTGGCTTGTCTCTGCATCTTCAAGCAGCTCTTTAACCTGATCACAAACACACTTCTTCACAACACTACATTTTGTGTTCACTAATTGCTCCCACAAAATATTCTTCTTCGCAAAGTATGTAGACAGATCAAGTTCCCCCTGCTTCAATGTCATCACAGCCTGCTCCAACTGATATTTTCGTGGCAGATTATTCACCTTGAACCTTCTAAACAGATCATCCCACATCTCAACAGCATCTTGATAATATAAGATGCTATCATGTATCTCCTTGCAAACTACATTTAGAATTCATGATTTCACCATACTATTGCAACGACTCCATATCTTGAACCAACTATCATCAACGAATGGTCTAGGAAGGGATCCATCAACAAAAGTCAACTTATTATTCACATCTATACTAATCCTCATCGCTATAGACAACCTATTATAGTTAGTTCCATCAAGAGTGTGAACTACTATAGTTAGACCTGGATGATCAGCGGAATACAAGAAGAATGGACTGTGAATGCTATCATAAGAGTCTGAGAACTTCATTTGTTTGTTCCTCACTCCCGAAGACATTGAGCGTCGAGCTTGTTGTTGATTTAGCATCGCTGTGACAGGTTCTTCGTGGATTTGAAATCCGACTGGAGTTTTGCTAGCCGATTCTTCATCTTCAGAGATCGAGCTTCGCGTCTTCATACCCCCCCCTTTCTTCCCCATTTCAACCTCAATCAAGCTTGCAGAAGATGGGATATGAACAATCGAGGTCAGGATTGGTGATAATCATGCAGAAATTAAAGAAAACAAAGATGAAATCGAAGAAATCAACATAGATTGCTCTGATACCATGATAGAGATTGAGATAAAGTATGGTAAAGTGATCTCTTATTTTCCACACTCGGGAAGTAGTTTGGTACAGATTATATATACACTTACTGAACCCGTAAATCCAAAATGAAATCTACTATACCAGCTAATCTAACTCAGATTAAACTCATTTACATCAATACATTAATAGGTGGTGGGTTTTCTCAACTAGGAAGACTGATTTTATGTTTCAGTCTGGTGGATTGCGGTGCATATCTCTGTGCATGATGGCATATATGATGTGCTTATGCGAATGCTCAGACATGCGACGTAGGTATATTCGGTCGATATGTCCTCTTAGTGGACAATAGACGTGTTGGCTTGGTAGGTTTGGTGTTTTCGTGGAGGCTTATTCTTGGTTCTCCTTTTTTAGGTGTTGTGTATGGGATTTACTGTCGTGGTTTCGGAGAGATTTTGTAGGTTGAATTAGTTTTGCAGACAGTTCGAGGGTCCGATTATTTTTTTCTGGTTGGATATGGTTCTATAGTTCTTCTTCCTTTGATGGTTGTTTCCTCTGGTTTTGTAGGTTGAAATTTAGAGGTAGTTTGATGGTCCAAAGATAACAATGGATGCTCGTGGTACTTGGAGTCTACTCTTAATGATCTCATGCTCGCTTGAGCTGGGATGGTCGTTTCTTGCAATTCGTTTTTTCTAGAAGTTGTGCTTGTGGGCTTTTGGGGCGAGTCCCATCATTGTCAAATAGTGGTAGGCTTCACTTCTTTGATCCGCCTTGGGACAGCTGATAGTGGTGAGTCAGCGTGGGTTTGATTTCAAATATCCTCTCTGTTGTTTCCAACTTGTTTCTTCTCTCTTATTTTGGGCTCCATTGTGATCTCTTCCACTGTTCTGGTGCGTCTTTTATTTCTTGGTTATTTTCAGCTGTTCTAGTTGCGGGTCTTGTTTGGCAAGGGATGGCTTTCTCTAAAGCTCCTAGGTGCGCTTCCGGTTTGATAATGGCGGTTCGATTGGTGCCCTAGCTCCTAACGTGGGAGATGGTTCTTGTAGTTCATGAGCTTGAGACATAGGCGGTTTTCTGGCTTCCCTCAATTTACCCATGTCACCGGAGGTGATGTTCGTGATTTATCATCCGTTTTTCATTAGTCTTTGGAGAATCTCTAGGCGTTTCTGTTTTTGTGGTTTGAGAGTTATGCAGTCCGCCGTAAAATGATGACTTGTTGAATACTTTAGCATACTTTTCATCGCCCATAAAAATGCTATAAGCTTCGTATGTAAAGATGACACTTTCCTTTTATGGTTCTTGATGCCCAGATTATGTATCGTCCCCAGTAAGTCTTTTCAAACTCAACCACACCCACTCAACAGAACGTCATGAATCCATACAATATTTCCAAGCATATGGCTAGTGTAGATGATGTATTTGGTTGTGGCTCTTTTAGCTAAACAAAATTTGCATTTGAAATGAATATAAATTGTATATAATAAAGAAAACTCTTCTACCATAACATCTTCTTTTTTTGGTTACGAAAACGATTATTTTAATCTAAGTTCCCAAAGGGATTGAAAGATACAACTGGAACCAGAAGTAAAATCAACGGCAAGCTGAATACAAAAGAATGAGACAACAAAAATAAAGATAGATGTGTTCAAAGAGTGAAAGGACTCGAAGAGACGCTTCACTTGAAACCCGAGAACTAGTGTTCGAAATAATACTACTTGATAGTCAAACAAAACGACGTTGATACACTCATAAGAAGCCAAAATGTTGACCGGAAAAAAACTTTTGGTGAGGAGCTTCAGAACAATAGACAACATCAAAAATACAAAGTTCAAGATGACTTGATTTGACACTAAAAACCAAGATGATTGACCAGTGGCTTTACAGCAGAGTAGGAGACTCAATGGCCAAGAATGGAAGATTAATCTCTGAAAATGGGCTATGTGAACCCGAGGAAGCAATTGTAAACGGCTCTAACCAGCCAGATTATGGGCCATGCCCATGAACCTCAAAACAGTGGCATTTTTTATTAGGTCTTCGCGTTGTGAAGGACGACAGCTGCGAAGATATCAATTGTGGTGTAACGAAGAGCATATGAAGAGTACTGCTTTTTCGACGGTGAGACACATATCAGTTGCAGGCTGAGGTAGGGAGATGCTAGATACTGTATTCCATGAAGGAATGGAAGCTGTGGTTAGACTGATACTTCTTTACACCAATATTGTTGTATCGGGTCCAAAAGCTCATGCTGAATCCAGAAATGATCCACTGGCCAGTCGAACACTTCTTCATGAGAGTCAAAACAATGATGGATACAGGGAGGTCAACAAGGCTCATCAAATCCATCAAGACAAATTGAGAACACATCTCAAGATACCAAACAGCTTTAGTTGGCGGAGGGAGGCGGGAATCTCGTCGTTTGGAGAGACAAAGCCCAGATCCACAAAAGCTGCTCGAAATGGTACCCTAGAGCCGTAGACTCTCGATCTTGTGACCCTATAATTCGTCGGAGTGACGCTTTGTACTGCCGGAGCTATTAACGAAGGAAGGGACCAGTTTGTAACAGATCATTGTAGAGACGGTTGAGGAGGTACTAATGGCAGAGGATGAGGGCTTTTGGGATCTCCACAAGCGATTTTGAGATGGGTGGAAAGCATTCGAGTAGCAATGGAGACCCTCCACAAGATGATGGAGATTTCACGTTTTGACGGAGGAACTCGAGGCTCCGGCGGATATGGTGGATCCGGAGGCTCCAGAAGAGGTTGGAAGGTCAGATATGTAAGAGGGGGAGACCTCCAAGGCGGGAAATCTGGCTTGAGATGCATCTGTTGAGTTGTTGGCGTTGGGAAAAGGAGCGGGAGGACGATCATCAAGTTAGGCTCAGACACAATTGGCACTAAAGAGAAGGAGATGGCGAGTATCAGAGAACAAGGCCATCGCCAGGGAGTACACCGGAGAGGAGGCTCATTTTGGAGATGACAGCTGTCTCATTCTTCGAACTTGAGAGAGAAGCTGACCTATGGGGAACTCCGAAACCCCTACACAAAGCTAATCTACCATAATATCTAATGAAATTAAAAAAAAAGTTGAATACAAGTTAAATACAATTATAATCAGATGTCATGTACATAAGATAAATTGGTCGCAAACATGCATCAATAATTAAAAATCACATAACATTGTATGTAAATGTCCAGATCACCTCTAATTTGAGCAATGTTCTAAAAATCGGTTTAGCCGGTAAATCGATCATAAGTTCATAACCAAAACGTTTTTTAATTCATTTTATAGAACTCAAATCGTTTAAATCATTCTAAGTCGAATCCATCTAAATTAGTTCAAAAAAAAATCAGTTAAATTAAGTAACGTAAAAGGTAATTGTGACTAATATGGTTATATCGTCTTGACCATTAAATTCTTTATAAACAAATGATGATATTTGTTCTCTTCAATTTTGTTTCTTAGTGTAAATTCAAAAGTTTCTTTAACTTTCTTAAATATTATTTTTATATTTCACTAAATTAATATTTAATTAAACACTTAAATTTTAGAAATATGTAATATAATTATAAGATATATACTAAATACACGTTTGTCTTCCTCTGCATAAGAACCACTATGTCCTTCCATATTATTCGACGATCTGATGAGATGTACTGGTGGGGTTCCACCTTTCTCTCAGCGAAAATATCCACAACATAATCAATGCATATCGTTGAGCTCGCTCCGTAACACCCCTTCCATCTCCATCCAGACGATACCCTTCTTCTCAACCTCTTTTGTAGTTGCTGGTCGCGATCTTCATCGACCCGACGCAAGATCTCATAACGTCACAAGTTCAGATCCGAGTTTCCTCGGTACCGTTTCAACCTCTCCATCTTTTAAACTGACACTCTCCTCTCTGTTGTGGTTTCTCCCAAACGGCGGTATGCTTCCGCTCCTATGTAGCTCCTCCGGTGACAACTCATTCAGTGCCGATAAATGGTATGTTTCTCAATATGTGCTGGCAAATTTTAGGGTTTTGCTGTTCATTTATGCTTGGGCCCCGCCCATTTTTACCTTTGACCCTGCCAACCCAAAAAGCAATCTTCCAAGACCCATTTGTTTAGAAGAAAATACGATCCAGATCTCAATGGTCTTTGGTGATTAGGTTAATTTCTCTGAGAGTTCCAGTGGGTTCATTGAGTTCTTTCTTTGTTGTACACTATCTTATGTCTCCTTTGGGATGCATTTAATGGTGGGTTCATCGGGCACGGTTCTATTTCGATCATCTTCCTCTTATGAGGAGAAACTATTTCCATGGCAGGAGGTGTTTCTTCGGTCTTGTTACCGAGTGTTTGTTTCAGCTCCTTCATCAATATGTTATCTTGCGGAGCGTTACGGAAAAGATGCAAGCGAGATTATCTTGGTAGTTCTTGTAGATAGAACATGAACTTCAATGTCACATTATATAGCTATTCTCCAGCTTTCCGATGTTGTGAAGCCTTTTCCAGCAGCTTTCAAACATTATCTCGAATTTATTGTCATCTTCTACTGAGAACCTATATTATTTAGCTTATCTATCTATTGTATATTTGCTTATCGTTAAACAGAATGGCTAATTTCCTTTAACTATTGTAGAGAAAAAGTTTGAATATAAACAAAAGTAAATTGTATTCCAAGAAAATACTTTAACAATTTTTCTTCTAAATATCCAAACACATTTTTATTTTAATTTTAGTTATTTGGAAATAGGTTATTAAATTTACATTTTGTATATTATATTTATGTTTAAAATTTATTTAAATTTCTTATCTTTAGCATAATTTAATCGAGTACCCAAACCCCAAAATTAGAACCATAAAATATAAATTCCCAAATGAATCTTAAATCCTGAGCCTCAAAAACCTGAAGACCCACCCTAGCATAAAACGTTAGCACAAAAATCCAAAAACCCATATAGAAAACCGCGACTAAAATATTCAGCACAAAAAAGGAAATACAATCATCTCGTAGCAGAATTATTGCCAAAATACATCAAGAAAAAAAGAGTGCAGCAAAAGCAAGTAAAAGAGTTTTGATATAAACTCTGTTGATTTATTGTCTTTAGCAAAAGAAACACAACATACTGAGCAGGTTTTTCACTGGAAACACGGTTCACTCACTCTTCTTCCTCTGCCTCTTCAAGCCAATTCACAAATGGCTCAAGGCTCTTCACAAAGGTTTGCCTGCAACATTTACCACGAGAACAAACCATCAGATAAACTGCCCAGACACCGGATATTTTGTTATACAGAGCTTTCCAAATGAAGTATAGTGCTATGGGACCAAAGCGCATACCTGCCCTTGGAGTTGGATCCTTTACGGAACCAGTGGAGGATGGTGTCTTCAGCGAGGACATCCAGATCATAGAGCGACCTCACTACTTCTGGAAAAACTTTCATAAGCTTGGCATCTTCATAGCATTGCATTTGGACCTTGTACATCAGCTCCAGCTCTAGCTTTCCGCTGCTGCAGAACGTGTTTAGAAGTGGAGCCCATGCTTTCACCTACGAACATGTAAAAAATAGCAAGAGATAAAACCGTGAGCATACAATAAAGGGATCATCACAGACGACTTGTTTCTAACTTACTTCATGACTAGCAACTAAAAATGTATAACGCAGCTTTTCTCAAGTCTACAGTGCTTACTTCATCAATTCTACTGTGTGTGATTAGCACAAAAGTCATTAGCAATTCTTGGAATAACAGACTATATGCAACTCTTACATGACATGACAGGTATAAATTAAATCATACCTGGCGCAGAACAGAATTAGCATTTTGCTGCTGGTTTTTACCAGACCACTGAACAGCATCCATTAAACCATCCCACACGATACGCACAACCTCAATCTCTGGGAGTTTAGCGTCTTTGACAAGCTGCTTCACAGTTTCAATGACTTCATCTACACTACTTTCCTCTGTGACCTTGCTTGTAAGAACGGTTTTGATTTCCTTCAGCTTCACTTCAAACATTTTTTTTGAATGGTACTCAACTAGATCAGTCAACCCCTCCTTCCTGAAAATCCAAAAAATAAAACACAATTATCTGTCAACAGACTGTAACAACTCAGCAAACAGAAGATAAGAATGCAAACTTGGCATGTAGAGGCATACAGCAACAGATGTACAACATGCTTGATTAATGAACAACGATCAAAAGATGCATCAATCAAACTATGATATTGAAATGAAACAAACTTCAAGGGAGGAAAACGCACGTGAAATGCTCTGCAAAACTTTCAGCAGTTCGCCTTACAGGTGGTAAGAAATCCAAAAGGTTGTCTTCCATTTTGCCACGCCTCAGAATAGAGATCAGGTCTTCAAGACTGTTCTCAACCAAATACTCCTTGAAGAAGTCTGTTACAAAAGTGAGCACTATCCCTTTGGCAACAAGATTATCCTTGAGCAAAGGCTGGAAGACAGTCTCCGGAGGTAATCCTGAGAGCTTCTGGGAAAAGGCAAGTGCTGTGAAGATGGCAAGCTTCTTCCTTTCATTTTCCTCAAAAAGCTCCAGCGACTGCAGGAATCTCCTTGTAACATTTTCAAGGTTTTTTATAAGCGACGGCCTCCTCCGCAGAATCTTCTGTATATAGACAACAGATGGCAAAATGGCTTCACGCTTGGGCTCGCAGTCGATTACAGAGTAAGGATGGCGTTCACCCTCATCAGGTTTCACTGTTCCAGGTTGTGTACGTCGTCCTATGAAAACAACCTTCAAGACAAGATTTCCCAATCATAAAAGAGATAGGGAGAGCCAATGAATTGTCCACAAAGTTTTGTTCAAAGATTACCTCAAAGAAGATGTCACCGTATCTTGAGAAATTAAGATCTGTTGACTCAATACTTTTGGCAACAAGTTCCTATATCAAGACCTATAAGTTTATATCAAACACATAGAATAAGAAAAAAGTAGGAGGACATGAAACATACCAGATCACCAGCATTATCAAGGTAAATCTGGACTACTGCATCAGAAAAAGCTGCAGGGTCCAGAGGAGCAGCAATATTCCGCTTGCGGGTCTTAATCCGCGTACCTCTGCTCGTTCAGATAAAGAAGATAAACATACACGTTATGCAAAGAAAGATCATGGTAGAAACTCCACTAAAAGGGAAGCTTAACAGGAACTATCAATTCATAAGAATGACTCAAACAGTCCTCTCCTCTCACATTCTACAAAAGAAGTTTATATAATTCTTTAACAAAATAGGTTTCAGTAGTTATGTGAAATAAATCAGCGCAACTCTAACTGAGAATAAAACAATCAAGGGTAAGAGTTTCAAAAGACACAAAAACACTGAAAACTGTTCAAACATGAAACAAACGATGGTTCAAAGAACATCAAAAATACGAGCAGCTTATAAATATACAAAGAAAAAAAATGCAGAACCCCAACTCAAGTTCTGATTAGTTTCATACAACAAATAAAACAAGAGTTACTATACACACGGCACGGGCCAGACTTAGAACATGAGTTGATAAAGAAAGGTCCTTAAAACTGTTGAAATTCGATGAGGGGAACACACAACTTTTCCAGATGACGTACCCGAGAGTGGGTTTCTCCTTCGAGCTGCACAACAAAAGGAACCAAACATATTTAGCAAGATGATGAAAGAGAATAGTAACGAAATGACTAAAGAAAACAAGATTAGCCTTATCAAACGAGAAACCCTAGCAATCGAAAATCGAGGAACCCAATTTTTCACAAACCCTAATTAAAAAAAGGGCGAGTTCAGAAAAAAAAAAGTAATGGGTCAATCAAACCAAGATGAGAAAAATGCATAAACTTTCAAAGAATATTGAAGAGATGAAAGATTTCGCGAGGCAAACGAAAGAGGGAAGAAGAGAGTAACGCTCAGTGGGGAATCTTACCTCATAAACCAAGATGAAGAGAGATCAGCGAAGAAAAGAGACTCTGTGGATCTGAGAAGCGTATCGAGTTTGAAGAAGAGCAAAGAAAGGTGAAGTAGGCGAGAGATGCTGTTAAGAAAGACGAATATAACCCTCGATGACCAACAAAAATATCTCTATCTTCTGACCCGCTTCGGAAGTTTGATGGGTTTAGATTAAACCGTTTTAGTATAAGAATTAGCTGATAATCAAAAACATTCCATTTTTTTGTCAACTTCTTTATTAGCCTCATGGACTTGAAAAGAGTACAGAGATGGCATTACGGCCCAACACAAGCCCAACACATGATTACCGTAACATAATGATACAAATTACTCCTTCCATATTAAGTAGTCACTTTATAGAAATTTTTTTTGTTAGAAAATAAGTGTCATTTTTTACTTTCGATATAAAATTTATTAATTTTTTAATGCAATTTATTTTTTCTATTGGTTGAAATATGGTTAGATGTATAGATAATTGTATTTTTATATAAAAAATATGTAAAATTAATTATTTTCTTAATTCGTATGCAGAATGCTAAAGGCACACTTATTATGAAACAAAAGGAGTAAAAAACGTGTTGTCTTCTAAACGAGATTGTGGCAGAATCATGGTGCTCAAATCGCTAAGTCTTGTACTCCCAAACCTTTCGTTCTAAACCGAGACTAGTTGACAAAAGGAACCTTGATTCGCCGATCATTTCAAATGTCATCTCTACTGGATCCACCCAAGAAAACCTAAAAATCCAACAAACCTACCATCTTTGAGCCATGAAGCTTAACCTTAAAGCCAAATTCGACTAATATTGAATCTTCAACTTAAGAAAAAGGTTTAGTTAAGTCAGTGAAAAAGATTTATAATCAAAGAGTCTACGGAATTGGGATGAAGAACAACAAAAGGTTGATAAATAAAACTCAAACAAAATCAGAGGTAGAAAAAAGGAATGAAAAGTAGCTCTGATTTTGACTTGATAAAACACTGCAAAATCGCCTTACAAAAAATGATCCGACAAATCGGAATAGATAGTTGATACAAAGATCGAAATTTATATCAAAAAACAAAAAGATTTAAAGGATCACATCTCCCTCTGGAAGATTGGAGTGGGATAAGAGGGAGAGAGTCCTCTCGTCTTCCATAAACATTCCATTTAATTCATTTTTTTGTGAATTTATATTTTTTTTGTCAACCATATATTTGATTATGGCCATAGCCAAATCTTACAATACTAAAAGAGAGATATAATCAACATCTAGAGTGTCCACCTAAGAATATTTAATCAACCAATCATTTACAAGATTAATGACATGTCATTTTTTTGACAAAAAAATAATCATGTCATTAAAATATATGCAATTAATCTTTTTAATCTCTCTTTTCGCGTAAAACGTTTTTGTACCAAAAAAACAATTATTTTCCTCAGCTCGGTGAATCGATTCGGTTTCTATAAAAACGCTCATGTTATTTGACTTCTATTAGAGAGACTTTTTGTTTGTAACGAAAGTCGAATCATAGAAAACGCGCTCTTTAGTTTTTTCCATGTTCTTTCTATCTATTGTAGCGCCGCATCTCAGCCCAGGTTCGTCAATGGTGGGTGTTACATCTCCATCTGTTTGTCTCTGTATGAAGTTAATATCATAATGGTTACTATCAAATCATATATTTTCTTAAATCATAATTTTTTTTGGTTATGTTGCTCTTTTCAATTTTTGATTAAAAGAACTGGATCAAAGGAATGCAAAAGACGTAATTGAACATCACGCTTCTCTTCGATCATGCAACTTACGACATGAGCCATGTATGATCTCTTTGATACATGACACTCTTCGTAAGTGCTCTTTTTTTGGTCAATAGTCACTTAAGTTCCTTTTTTCTGCTGTCAACATAATTAATTTCAAGACACGGGCTAATGATCTGGATTAGAAGAGAATTAAGTTGCAAATCTGTGATACTACCAGACAAGAGCATTTCGGGTATCACAACTATTTTTTCTTCGTTTTGATTTAGTATATCCCGGATTTTTGCTTCTCGATTTATCTTAATGTTATATAAGCATTCTTTCTCTTTCCTCACTATGGTGCTAAACCTATAATGCTCACCTAAGTGGTTTCTTCTTATTGCAGCGCAACATAGTACTGTGGAGTGGAGCCATGAGTTCTCTTGCGTATGATTTCACCAACTAATCATCTTTCAACAATAAGTATTCTCTTTAATTTTTAACTTAAGCAACTATCTAAAGCTCGCAAGTTAAAATTGATCACTCCTTTTACTCTTTATGATAGTCTTCGTCTTATTTACTATCTCCACTCTTCAAATTTTCCAACCTTTTAGTGGCCAAGCTCTTACACCGAATGTGTTTTCTTCTAGCTTTGAAATGCTAATTCAATTATTTGAATAGTTATCATTATCTTTTGTATCAGTTCTTGGTTATATTCAATGGGTTTGAATATCAGTTATTAATTACCTTTAAAAATCGTAAGCATAACTTACCTACGGATAAACTCTTTATGGTGTGCTTAGTTTTTAAGTTTGTGTATCGTATAAGTCGATGGGTTTTGATAATTTATTACTTTCTTTGCTTGTTAGAAACAAAACAAAACTTCATGATATACATGTTAGTGAGTTTGTTTGTTATTGGGTACGCTTGTGAAGCTGAAGTGAGAAATTTTTTCTTGCCTATTACTAGATGTTCCTATTTTCATATAGTTTTCATATGTTGTACTGGTTCTGTCATTATTTATTTTTTTGACCTGGTTATATGTGTGCGTCTTGAAGAAAAAATGCTCACTTGCTAGGAAGGTGATCAGAGATTTGATAACTGTAAATTTTAATTAGTCTTGAATAAGAGAAAACAATTGGTTATTTGATATGTTTAATGATGAGATAAAATATTTTATTAAGTCATGGATAAAACACTACACTTGCATGGTTAACGTGTTGGGTGAAGCAGAGCTATTGGAAGAAGCGGAAGCAATGATAAAGAACATAACAGTGGAAGAACCCAATATTATATGGAGTTATTTTCTTTTTGGTTACATGAATAATGGTAACGTTGAGATGGCAAACGAGTAGTAAAGTATTTGATGAAGTTGAATCTAGATGAAACTTGTGCTTAAGTGCACATATCTAATGCTTGCTATTTATGGGTTTTTCAAAGAAGTAGTTGAGCAGAGGGTTTTCATGAAGAAAAGGCAAGAGAAGAAGAAGTACAATGCAGTTCAATGGAGGTAGATTACAAAATACACGAGTTTGTGTGTTTTGAAGTAAATGAAGCTCCTACGTTAGGCTTTGTGAAATGTAATGTTGGAGTAGCCTAGTCTAAAAAGAAACATACTAGATTCTCAGAACATCAACAACAAATTCAATGTCAAGTATTCTCTTAATATTGTCTGGTAGACGAAGAGGATTGTTGCTACTTCAAGCAGCAAGTAATGACGTTGTACATGCTCAAGGAAAGACATTTTGATGTTTACAGAATAAAACTACAAATGAAAATTTTCATAACTTTGTAAATTGTTTTTCTTAAGTTTAGTCTTGGAGTCATGAAAGTTAAACAAGGAAAATCAATCATTTTAAGTTTGTTCAATGATTTAGAATTATAGAAGTCTGCTCAGCTTATCAACAATTACTTCTCTTTTTGTGAGTTTCTACTTTACCGAACTTAATTCTTATGGTTCAGTCTATATACCTAAACAAACGCTGATTTTTTATTTTAAGATAAAATATATAATAATATGATATTTTGATATGATGAACAATGAATATTTTAAAAGTAATATTGATTATTGAGATTTGTACATGGCACGCTGTGATCCCCGTCTTCAACCCAAGATTAAATATTCTCCAGCCCCAAGATCAAATATTAGAACTCGAATTTCCATTAGTGAGCATTATTGAAGACAATTATTGAATGTCAATTAAAGACATACTCCCTCCGTTCCTGAAAGTAGGATTTTTTAGAATTTGTACGCTTATTAAGAACATAATTAATATTTACAATTAACTATATTATTTATATCTATTATGCAGTTTCCAATAACTATTAACCAATAAGAATTAAACAGTTTAAGTATTTGCAATTAGTGTTTCTTAAAAGTATACAATTCATTAACACTAATTAATAAAAGTACCTTAAAGTTCTAGAAAATCTTTTTTTTGTGGAACAAAAAAAAACTCTAGAAAATCTTACTTTTAGGAACGGAGGGAGTAGATTTTAAATCCTTTTTTAAAAAACAATTATATTCTTTGGATTTTCTTAGGGAAAACAACAAATAGCTCTTAGAGAATATTATTATATTTTAAATATTTTTTTTTGCTGCATAAGAAAAAAATATATTTATCTATCTATCTATCTATCTATAACAATAAAGTAGACTTTTTTTCACTCTTCCTAAGGGCTTTTCTGCCACGTGTCATCTTTTTTTATAAAGCTCTCGATTTGTTTATTGCTTTGGGCCGTCTCATCAATGTTGGCCCTTTTAAATTTTGTCATCATGCTATATTTGTACACTGGGCCTGATATATTTTGAGGCTAAATTGATCAGTTTTTAACTAGAGTCGACAATAAGCTCTGCATGAAGTAGTCCTTCAAACCGTAGAACTGATGATCTTCTGGGCGGTTCGTTTCCTGGATGAACATCGTATCTTCCACGTCGTCCCGGTAACGCTCCTGATCGAGTTCAATTGAAACCGTAACTGCTGTTAATTATTGCAATTTAATCGTACCTCCTCACTACATCTTCTTCAATTCATTCTCAACGTATACTAAATGTTGTATATATAGACCGACGGAGGGTTGTTTCCGATAAATTGTCATTGCCTTCTTTTTGTAGCTTACGCACCGTTCTAACAATGACTAATCCGCAGCCTCTTTTCACTGAGTTGAAGGCAGGGCGGTGTCGTCAGACTGTTGTCACAAGGGTTTTGCGTTTTTTGGGAGGCACATGATGTCAAGAAGAGAGATGAGCCGATGGGTGTTGATATGGTTTTGGGGTAGGACAAGGTATTTCGTATCCCATTAGCAATTTCCAGATTTTTTTTCTTTTAATTTGTTTAATGAAACTAATATATATGGTTTCTTTAGTTGATTGCAGTCTACGCTTAATCATACCTCTATTAGCGCCCATCGCCTAAATAAGCTCCTCAGAGAAAGGGCCATTTATGAGCTCTCCGGCTTCAATGTAACCGTCAGCGTATATATTTCACAGAGAGAGAGAGAGAGAGAGATTGAATTTGGTTCATTTGGCTTGTTAAATGCAGGAACGGAATACAGCAGCAGACTTTATTTATTCTATGAAGAGATGCTGCCCTTTGTTCAAACTCTGCTGTTGGTCATCCCACAAACAGAAATAATCTTCTCAAAGCTTGTCTCTGGGTTACATATGAAAGCAAGATTATCTCTCTAAACCTTTCTCGGGTTTGCTATTTTCCCACACTCATATCTTTAATCAAGTGCATGCAAGCACATACTCATGAACAAAGAACCTATCTTTTTTTTGTGGATATATAATGAACATTTGTTTCTTTCTTTTTTGCCCAGGTTGATTGCTGCTTTATTGAGAGATCTCTTGGACAGCTTTATTCTGTGAGTATTTGTTAATCTTCTTTTATTCTTTTCAGCTGCACAATACTTTTTTTATGGTTTTTGAAAGTGCTTAGGATAATAATTCTTAATCAATGTCGATGCTGCTGTCACTTATATTTTTGTAGATTATTCCAAATACTGTGTCGTATCATACTTTGAAAAGTGAAAACATAGTATTGTAATGATATAACTTTTTGACTTTACTATGGAGTCTTTCGAAAATCCATTGAAATATTTTGAGATGACTACATATTACTCATGGGAACACTGGACAATTTAGTTTTTTCACATCTGTGAATTGATGCGAATAGCTAAAAAAGTGTTAATAGAAAATTGTGTTTCCCTTCTCTTGCATTTGTCTACATTGATCATATGGCTAGAACAAGTCACTAACTTGAATTTTTATGACTCTTGACTCAAATGTAAACGAGAGAGTATAGAGGTTTGAAACCAACTTCTCTGCTATTGTATTGATGAAAGACTGAATGTATTAAAAATTACTAATTGGATCGAACCATTCTCTGTTGTTTAGAGTTCATGGTCCCTGAGATGAAGAGCAAACAAGGAAAGAAGACTTTTTTATTAAATGGTATTACCATAATCAATCCATCAATCTGTTTGGATCATAACGATCTTCAAACACATAATGTAAAGTATTTTTCTCCACACACAGAATTACTAACCCGTTTTACATCAATAATATTCAGGACAGAGATCGATATGCTGTCTCAGTTCAGAGTTCAGACACATGCATTTGGTTCCTTTATCGGGTACTGCAATGAGAACATCAAGATGATCGTGGTGTACGAGTATATGGAAAAGGGAACGCTTAAGAACCATATGTATGACTTGGATAACCCAAGGTGAGCTGCAGACATAAGCTGCTATGCGTTGGTACAGCTTGAGGGGTTCACTATCTCCACACAGGTTCGGGAAGAGCCATCATACACCGCAATGTGAAGTCTACTAACATTCTCCTGGATGAGAATTTCATGGCCAAAGTTGCAGAATTTGGATTGTCTAAGACTGGTTTGTATCTTGACCAGACACATGTGAGTACGACGGTGAAATGAAGCTTTGTTTATCTTGATCCAGAGTACTTGACCAGTCAACAACTGACTGAGAAATCTGATGGTTACTCTTTTTTTGTGTTGTGATTCTTAAGGTAATGCGGGATACCAGAAATTGATCCATATATTTCAAGAGAGAAAGTGAACTGATCAAATGTGCGACGAAGTTGGTGAAGAAAGCGAAGATAGAAGAGATCATGGACCATTTTCTTGATGGGAAAGTAAAGCTTGAAGAGATTAATAAGTACTGTGAGTTAACAGAGAAGTGTTTGGTCCAAAACAGCATTGAGAGGCCAACAATGGGAAGTTATTGTGGAACCTAGAGTTTATGCTTCAGGTCCAAGTGAAAGACGATAAAGCAGCAATAGTGGATGCTTATCCAAAGGCAAGCATTGTGGGCTCAACGATGCATTTTAGTGTGGATGGAACATGTATATGGCAAGGTGTCTCAGTGAGTTAAGTTTTTTGCGCAAATAGTTAAGATCTAGATTAAAAAGATCAAAAGAAGAGTATCTAAACTACTATAGTGTTGTTTGTACAAGAGGGATGAGAGACCACGTTACTTTTTTATATCCGTTGCTTCTAGATTATTGTTGTACTTTCTATATATTTATTTGCATATAAGCTCTTTAGTGTTTTGTTTAAAAAGCTCTAAACTTCACTATATTGAGATAACCCAAGTGTTTCAAGTGATGTTTAAGCTATGTATAGCTGCATAGTATCATTTAAAGCATTGACTGGAGGGAGAATGAGAGAACAAGGTTGTATAGCGACAATGGTGTCGATTAGTGTGAATGAGCAAATTGTATATGCAAATGGTTGAAAGAAAAAAAAACGTGATCAAAACCAAAAGAAAATTATTTAGTTAAAATAATTTTAACAATGAATGTGAAGGAACAAAATTCTACGAGAGACAAGTAGAGAAATATTCTTCCGGACCACGTACTCCAAAGCATTCAGACTTAAGATCATCACTATTATTGTGCATACGCACACATGAGACCACCTTATATCAAACTTCAAAACGAACGGTTTAGGGGAAAAAAGAGAAAGCGTGAAATGGCTATTCCCCATAAGAAATGTTTATTGTTGACATCTTTTAATTACTCATAAGAAATAAACATTTTTTGTTGACAAAAAAACATTTTTTAAAAAAATAAGATACTTTAAAAAATATATATTTAAGACTACAAACCCTAATTCTTAAACCGAAAACATCAACCCGAGACCATAACAAAAGTATTTTGGATTATAATGTTGGACTCAAAATATTTTCAAAATTCACTTAAACATATGCATGAATATTTAATATTGTAAACGAAATATAAAAAGAGGTCAAAGATTAAGTTAGAAAGTGTATAAATTTTTATTTTTGTAATAACCGTGTAATAATCTGATTGGTGTTTGAAAAAGATAGTTATTGTAAAACAAAATAGTATTTAATAATAAATATAAATAAATTTTGTATATCTATTGAGAATATCTTCATTATATTTTTACATTGAGTTTTAATCCAGAGTTACATTCACACTATAGTTAGATTTTCATATATTATTTTTTTATAGTTTAACAAATAGTATATATTAAATAGTAATATTTTCATATAAGTTTCAGATTGTAAACCAAACAAAGCGAAAAAACTACATATCATGCTTAATTTTTTCTATTTGATGACGTGGATCCCTTAGAAATAAAAAAAAACTCTATTGTGAATATATATATATATATATATATATATATATATATATATATATGTGTGTGTCTGTTTTTCAATAACATTGTTGTTACTATATGAAAACTGAGAATGAGATGTTTGATGAAACATGTATTATATACTCTCATTCAATACAATCAACACTGAAAGATTAAAAAGTTTAGTTACTTCTTTTAGATTTAGTCTTCGGAGAGAAAAACATTTTTCTGAAATATTTGTATGTAGTTTGGTTCATTTAATTTTCAGATTCTTAATGATTACACTACATTTAAGTTATTTGATATGATATGGTATGAAACACAAGTAAAATTTTGCTAAAAATGTAATACTATATTAATTTATATCACTATTAATTTATAAAAATATTTTCAAATAGCATAAGCGAAATTTCCAACAATTTATTTTTTTAAGTTCAGCAAGTGCTGATAGAACTTACAAGACATGATTAGTAATTCAGTAACAACTAAAAGAAATTTCATTATAATTGTAATCTAATATAAACTGAAACAAACATATATTATAAAACATCATTTGTTGTTACATAATGTTTACTAATTATTATTTATGAAATTATTGAAACTATATATATATATATATATATATTATAATTTTATCACATTATATTTGATTTTGAATTGATTTAGCTTGAAGGTGAGTGTATTAGTTTATTATCCTGAAAAATTAGCTATCGTTATAATATTAAAATGTGATACTCTTATAAATAAAAATATTAGTTATTCTTACTTCAGACTTTCTTTAACTATATCAAACTGAAATATAAATCAAAAAGAAAAACTATAAATCATTATAGTTTCATTAAAATTTTAATTTAATATTTTGGTATTCTCTAACCAAAAATGTTAGTTGTATTTTCAACTCCAATCAAAAAAAAAATTAATAAAATTTACAATATAATTTTAGAATAAAAACATATAACATTTATTATTTTCAATATAAAGTAAAATTCAAATATTTTATAAATTAAAATATATTTAATATAAAATAATTTTATTGTAAACTCACCTGCCCGTAGGGCGGGCAAACCCCTAGTTTGACATAATTTCAAGATTTTTTTTAATATACATCACTTTTATAAGATTTCAATTGTTCTTCATTTAACCACTTTCTTGACAATTAAGAACGAATTCAAATAGATTTTCTTATTAGTTTATGGGGTTTTCAAAGAGTAGTTGAGCAGAGGGTGTTCATGAAGGAAAGGCAAGAGAAGAAGAAGTACACTGCAGTTCGATGGAGGTAGATTACAAAGTTCACGAGTTTGTGTTTTTGTAGTAAAGACACACTAGATTCTCAGAAGATCAACAACAAATTCAATGTCAAGTATTATCTGAATATTGTCTGGTAGACGGAGAGGATTGTTGTTACTTTAAGCAGCAAGTAATGACGTTGTACATGCTCAAGGAAAGACATTTTGATATTTACAAAAAGAAAAGTTCAAATGAAATTTTTCATAACTTTGTAAATTGTTTTTCTTAAGATGAGACTTGGAGTCATGAAAGCTAAACAAGGAAAATCAATCATTTTAAGTTTCTTCAATGATTTAGAATTATAGAAGTTTGTTTAGCTTATCAACAATTACTTCTTTTTTGTAAGTTTCTACTTTACCGAACTTAATTCTTATGGTTCAGTCTATATACCTAAACAAACCCTGATTTTTTATTTCAAGGTAAAATATATTATAATATGATATTTTGATATGATGAACTATGGATATTATAAAAGTAATAGTGATTATTGAGGTTTGTACATGGCACGCTGTGAACCCCGTCTTCAGCCCAAGACTAAATATTCTCCAGCTCCAAGACCAAATATTAGAACCCGAATTCCATTAGTGAGCATTATTGAAGGCAATTATTGAATGTCAATTAAAAACATAAATTGTAAATCCTTTTAAAAAACAGCTATATTCTTTGGATTTTCTTAGGGAAAACAACAAATACTCCCCTTAAAGAATATTATTATATTTTAAATACTTTTTTTGCTGCATGGGAAAAGAATATATTTAACATAATTTCAGGATTTTTAATGTACATTACTTTTATAAGATTTCAATTGTTTTTCATTTAACCACTCTCTTGACACTTAAGAACGAATTCAAATAGATTTTCTTATCACCAAATAATAAATAATCAATAGTAAAATTAAAAATATATATTTAGTTGAGTTTAACGTTAAAACAATATTTAAAATATGTTAATTTAACCACAGTTTCATGAAACTCAAATAAACGAAATAAGAGAATAATTGAATTTTAACTAATATTTAATTTATTTTTATTCAATTGGTTTACCAATTTATATGTACTTTGATATTGAAAGAAAAAAAATTGAATTTTAATAATTTTAAAATTTCAATCACAAAACAATACATAATTTGCAATATAGGAAAAAAAACTCGGGCGTATCCGGGGAAATCTCTAGTACATACTAGATCTTTTTTCCGCGCTACGCGCGGATAGTTTACGCTTTGTCAAATAATGAATAATATTCGTGCATGATGTAAAATATAAGAACTTGTAAACTGATAAAATATATTAAGCTGAAGGTATTGTATTTGTTAAATCATCCGATTGGCTTGAGTTGACAGTGTTATTTGGCTTTATCTTTAAAATTTTATGAAGCTCTAATTGATATTATAGATATTTTTTCAACTTTTTTTAAACTCTAATATTTTGCCAAAGTATTAAGAAAACATTGTTGAAGGTTATTAGCTAATTTGCTTATTTTTTATTATTTTAGGATTTATTCATGTGCCTAAGACAACATCATACTTACGGGATGATGAGCTAGTGATAACTTACACAATTAAAAAAAATTTACATATGAAAATTCAACCAATACATAAATTCAGTTTTATGTCATTATACATGGGAGACTATTTCAAGAAGAGGTTTAGCCTTAATTAAGTTCGGATCTTTGTTCTTGAATACATGGTTGAAAATATGATATTTCGTAGATGCCTAAATCTTGGTGGAATGTAAACATTGTAAAATTAATAGTTAAATCAGCAACATATTTAAATTAATTTTAGATAGATTTTTTTTATTAACTTCAGATAATTGTGGATCGTAAAAGATTCTTTTATATACACTGTTATTTACTTTTGGAATATGTGAATATATTCCTTATATAATTGTCAACCAAACTTTGTTAATAACACGTGAAAATGCCACATACAATTATCCATAAGTAAAGACTGGTTTTGGAAAGTTTAGGAAAACCTTTTTAAGCTTAGATCTTGACTCTTATTTATTGTCATAGCGTAACACTGTTTGATACGACAAGGTTACCTCCTACATAAGAGAACTTTTTTTACCAATGCAAAAACCATTGACAGTTTTTACTTCAAATACTCGGTCACTTAAGTAAACCACAATGAGCCGGGTACATCAATCTAATTAATAATCAACTATTTGTCAACATCAACCATTTGTAGCAATTGTAACACATGTTTTTTATTTGTTGTGTGAACTAAACGGGGGATCCCATATTTCTGTCCGAAACTTGGTGATGTTTCTGAAAAGCAAAATATGTTATTTTTTATTTGCTATTTCTTCAAACTAAATGTTTTAAATCCTCCATCAGAACTTCTAATAACTATTTTAAAATAATATATGTCATATAGTCTTACATATAATATGTTTAAATATTACACGACGCATATGCATTTCCATAGGTATGATATATTTATGAGAATTTAAATTTGGAAAAAAATTGTTAACAAATATAATGAATTATAAATCACATAAAGGTTGAGTAACATATGTAAATTTTTGTGATATTTAAGAGTTTAATAGTTATCAACTACTTAATAATAGTGTGCGAATAAATACAAAGAAATAGTAATTGATCTTTGTGGATGCATAGAAAGGGAAGTATGAATTAGTTTCTATCCAATGGTGTTTTCTTGTACACCATTTAAAATATTAAATGTAAATATTTCAAAAGTATGTAATAAAAATTCTAAAATTAATAATATTAAATATGAATTAATCTATAGGAGATTGTAATCTGACCAAACCTTTAAACTTTATGTTAAAAAAAAAGAAACCTTTAAACTATAAAAGAATAGTTATTCAAGATTATTACTTAGTGGTCTGCCTTGTATTTAAGTTTGATTTAATTGTTATTCATGATTTTTGCATTGCAGATTGCAAGTGTTGTTGGCCATCTCCAACAAACAGACGGCCAAAACCTCTAACAGTGTCCAGTGGTGGACATTTAGTAAAACTCAATCTGATCAAAATTAACATGACTATGAAAACTAAACTACAAAACATTTATTTATTCTTTATCTTCTTTTGAATCAAAGTTAAATTTATTGAAGAAAAAAGAAATATTTTTACATCAAATACGTCTTTTATGTTTGTTTAAAGGGCTTTAAAAGAAGAAAAATATTAAAACGGCTTATTTGTAGAATAACCATAAAAAGAAGGAAAGGTATTAAAAATGTTTATCTGAATCAAACACCATTATTACTAAAACTTCTAGTACATAATTAATATCAAGATATTATTTTGACTAATTCCAAAGCTAATATACTTCATAATGGACTTGATTTTTTTTACGTTTGGTTTGATTATCAACGTAAAAAATTGTACAATGGGATTCTCATTGCTTTTATATAAAGCACTAGGGTTTGGCCCGTCCTACGGGCGGGTTAGTTATTGAACGAAATATATAATATATCATATATTTTATCGAATATTTCAAAATGTTTATTTTACTTTAAATCATAGGTAATCTTTAAATTATAATACCAAAAATTACAACTTAATGTCTTTCAATGTTTTTTTAATATTACAGTTATTCATTTGTGTATTATTTATTTTCGATAACTCTGATATTTGGGTTGAAATGTTGCTTGTATCTTGATCATGCTTTTTTCAATCTTTGTCTGTAGATTAAATGCTGTCTATATCGTTAGTTTTCTTCTTAAACCCACAAAAAACGTTAAAGTCATTTAAATATCCTCTTACCCATATGATTGAAGTGTAGTGATAGTTAAGAAATCAAACATACATATTAGATATTTACAAATACAGATAAAATATGATCCCAAGTAATTGTTATCATCATACGACATACGCACAAAGTATCCGGCTAACATATTAAGAGAAGAAAGAGAAGAACATCAAAAAGATCCATTGCAGCATGCATCCTAGATTATACTGCCAAACTTCAGATTCCTTGTTCTCCTTTGTGTAGATTCCTCTCCTACGGATATCTTGATGAAGATCTTGGATAGAAGTGTGTCAGTGTCTGATTGGTCCGCAAAGCTTGGAGGTGAAGTTAATGTAAAAAGAGTTTCAGATGTGTCTTCAAAAACTCTCAGAATACCTTCAACTGATCTTTTAGTACCCTCCGTGAACACCATAAGAAACATGATTCTTGCTAAGCACATGAATTGACATACGCAATAACAATAAGATGTGAAGCAACCATCTGTCACTAAATAAGAGAAATATAGATTAACACATAAAAGTATTGAAATGATTGGTGAAATGATATAGAAAGGGTTGAAAGAATTGTCTCAGAAGGTAAGAACCGAAGAGTGAACCAGGTGTTGCAATCATTCACATAAACAATGGGTACTTTTTAAGCACAATAGTTGAGACTTCAATGTTTTCTCCATGTGATCAACTTATTGAAGTACTAAAATTTGACCCAATGTTAATGGATTATAACAAAGGATATTTAACAAAATAATCAACTGATATGCAAGTTATGAAAACGCAGAAGAGTGTTGATGAAATTACCTTATTAGTCTTTGTACTCTGGATAAACATCAGATTTCGGAAGCACAAAGAGAACACCATGAATTCCTGAACACTTGCAAAAATCAAGACACATCGATTACACAATCATATATGCTCGACTTAAATCTGCATTTTCTTTTCCAATGACTAAATCAGAGGGATAGTCACAGTGATTATAAATCAAACTTTATTTACAATGAAAACAAAGATAGGAATCACATAGTCCATGCTTATGGAGCTCTGTAGAAACATTCTCGTTGCTAAACAATGCGTAGTGCAAGAACAGATAAGATGACTTACATTTTTATTTCTCCAGTCCCCAGATCTTTCTACCCAAATAGTCAAATATGGATCCAAGCTTCCTGCATGACAAATACAAAAGGACCAGAAGACGAATAAGACAATGTATTGATAACTTGAAACCGGGAAATTTAATTGTTCTGGATCTTACAATTTGAAGAAACCTAGAACTCAGGTTATGGAGCTGTCGCCAAACCACAGGAATACAAAGAGAAATCCAGTCAAATAATATAGAGGAAGCAGTCTTAACAACTTGATGATTAGCAACTTGATGATTTCCAGCTCCCGAATTGTTAGACACACGTGTTCTTCAAGAAACCAATCACAAATATTGAGAAAAGGAATTGAGAGAAGATCTGGTCAGAGAGTTTTAAATCATACCTCAAATCCGCGGCCACTCCACCTGGAATTACATAGTACATGTCCTGTACCTGAACCGGAAGAGATACACCAACTAAAGTCTTGATGCCAACTAAGCGCTTCCTCAATGCCAGTCACATCAATCTGACAATCATTTCAAGAGAAAAAAACACAAACTTTCAATACAGATCATTGCACAATAAGAACGAAACATAAAGAAACCGTAGACTTTACCTTGGCATAAGCAAGGGAATCCAATTCCATCATGCGTCACCACCGAATCTTTAGCGTATCTCGTATCTTTACTCGATTTCACCATGGCAACGCTTCTACAAAACCAAAAAAGGAAAGAACTTTACAAACTAAGATCACTGAATCCGTTTGTAATGGTGATAGTTGTTTTACTTTCCGACACTGATCTCCTACTTGATAAGGCGGAGGAGAGAGGTCGATGTCCCAGAAAACATAGGACCCATAATAACATGAATAGCACCAGACCGACGATGTTCTTGATCGGAGATAACATCTCTGGAGATTCCACTGTCGAGAGTCGCCATGGAAGAGAAGAGTAGTGGTGAAGTCAGTGGTGAAGTAATTCATTGAAACAGATTTGGAGAGAAGGGTAATGGAATATGTGGGAGGCGAAAGGTAAGAGAAGAAGGAAATTAGGGTTACCAACAAAGATGAAGTACACGCATCAGAAAGTAGCACATAGGCTGCAGAAAAAACACGGTGGCTCCGACGATAGCTCGGGAGTTCTGGTGGCTCGGTCGGTTGATGGTGGTGGTTCTCTGTTGGAGGACGCAGGGACTCTGCGTGAAGCCGCAAGATAGACATCGGGACTCTAGGGTTTGTCTCCGACGGCTGTGAGGGAGCTTGCTGGAGGTGATTTGGTTTTCGAGATGGAGGTTCTCGCAGATCTGCTACCCCGTCGGCGATGATTCTCCTCTTGGACCAGAGCTTTGGTGGTGCGCGTTCAACGAAGGACCTGCATCGAAACCATAAAGAACAAATTTATTGATTGAGATGTAGTGGAGTCTTGATTGTGCAAAAGGTGAATCGATAGAACTCAATAGCTATGGTTTCAAGCGGAGAAGACGAACCAAACCAATCGTAATACTTAACAAAGATGATGTGGCAATATAGAGCTTTCTAATTGGTCGATTATATTTGCATACGTGGACAGCTTCTCTGGTTCTCATATCCACCTTTTATTATAGTATAGATTACAAGTGAGATTCAAAGCCAAACTAACCCATTACGAAATGAAAATATTAAGCCCAGTCGAAACCCACTAAACATAAGGTAACTATGAAGCACATGTCCATTACGTGTCATCGATGTGTCACTCCAAGGAAAGTTTGGAGCTCCTTCGAGATTTCTACCAACGAGAATCTCCGATGGATTGAGATCGGATCATTCGAAGCTTAACAAATCCAATCCATTAAACTTGAATCCACTTGTATGCTCCTTTCTCCGAGCCGCCATTGATATAAAGAAGAACATATATCTTTTTGCTGGAGATGAAACATGATGAGAAAGCTTCAAAGGATTTAGAAACAGACCTTGTCGAAACGCTGACCTTTATGGAAAGCTTCGACTAATCTAGAGCTGCACCAAATCACATAGCTTAATCAGAAAACTTAGTTCTTTCCCTTGAGGATACTCTGTCAAGTAAAGGAAAGTGACAAAGATTGATTCCTATTGGAATAAAGAATCAAGGAGTATCTGGCAATTGATTGGCTAGCTTTTGCATATGAATGATCTTTTGAACTTCTAGATCACAATCTTTTGTTCGAGGATCTTGCCAAGATACTGATGGATTACTCCATTCTATTTCTTTGGTCAGCTTGTTGTTATCTCCCCCTAATGTTGGATAGACGGATTCATCAAAATAACAATCCATGTACCTTGCCTTAAACAAGTCACCTGTAGTAGGTTCAAGGTACTTAATGATCGAGGGAAATTCATATCCAACATATATTCCCAATCTCCTTTGAGGTCCCATTTTGGTTCTCTGTGGTGGAGCAATTGGTACTTGAACGGCACAACCAAATGTTTTAAGATGGGAAATGTCTGGAACTTGACCCGTGATTAGTTGAGAAGGGGAATAATTATGTTCACTAGATGGCCTGATGCGAATTAACTCAGCTGCATGTAATACTGCATGACCCCAAGCAGATACATGAAGTTTAGACCTCATGAGTAATGGTCGAGCAATCAACTGTATCCTTTTAATGAATGATTATGCTAATCCATTTTGTGTATGGACATGTGCCACGGAGTGTTCCACACTTACCCCCATGGACATACAGAAATCATTGAAGGCTTGGGATGTGAATTCACCAGCATTGTCTAGACGAATAGTCTTTAAGGGAAAATCAGGGAAATGTGCTCTAAGTCTAATGATCTGAGCAAGCAACCTAGCAAATGCCAAATTTCGAGTGGATAGGAGACACACGTGGGACCATCTAGTTGATGCATCAATGAGCACCATGAAGTATCTAAATGTCCCACAAGGAGGGTTTATAGGACCACAAATGTCTCCTTGAATTCTTTCTAGGAAGTTTATCATTTCCTTATTGACTTTGACTGGTGATGGCCGAATGACAAGTTTCCCTTGTGAACATGCATCACATGTGAGATTTCTTGGGATAACTTTTCTTTCTTTTAAGGTGTGCCCTTTAGAATTCTTAATGAGTTTATACATCATCATCTTACCAGGGTGGCCAAGCCGGTTATGCCATAGAGTGAAGTTTTCGCAGGCATTAGCCTCTATCACACTGATCTTTGCTAAGTATAGACCAGTAGAGATTGCTGGTATGGTCTCTAGAACATGCTTAATGCCCAGGGTGATCTTAGTGATTTGTAGGAATTCTTTAGTTCCTTCACCCATAGTTTCAACATGGAAACCATTTATTCTAATGTCTTTGAAACTTAGTAGGCTTCTTTTGGAACTAGGTGAGAATAGGGCATTAGGTATGTCTAGACGTGTACCATTTGGTAAAAGGATGGTTGCTTGGCCGAAACCTTCAATGAGGCTGGCCAAACCAGCAATGGTTTGAATATTGGCATTTTGTTTTGTTAGGTCGAGGAAATGTCTTTTGTCTCTAAGTATAGTGTGGCTTGATCCACTATCCACCACAAGCATTTCCAAATGATCTTTCATTCCTATAAGATGAAAAATTTTCGTTTCTTAGAGACTATAGAAGTAACACCAAAACCTTATAATTTTATTAAGTCTAAATCAAAGTGCAAAATAATCATGAAATCAATCAAATGAAAAACACAAAACAGAAAATGAAATCCTAGAAATGTAAAGCACAAAACGAGATGTCAAACACTTGATCATTCCTTTAGAATATCAGAGGTTTCAAAGTCCATATCATTATCTTCGTCCATAAGATCATCATTGTTATGGTCGAAGTCTCCATTATCGTCCTGGATCCAATTGGCTTCCGGGTTCTTGCCTTTGAGACTTTCCTTATAGAGATCACATAAGTGTCTTGGAGTCCTGCAAGTCTTTGCCCAATGGTTGCTCATACCACATCTGTGGCATACGGACTTGGTCGAGTGTGGTGTCTTAGAAATGCCACTTCGTCCTCGCCCCCGACCACGTCCGTATACGGATTGGTGTCTATGGTCGCCCATAGTACGCCCATTTCTTTTAAATCGGCCATAATTATTGGATCGACCACGTCCTCGCCATGATCCTCGGCCATGTGGTTTGTTATCATGAACATAGTTGCTTTCCTTATGTTCTTTCTTTTCTTTCTCAACCTTGTTAGATTCGGGCAAAGGTTTAGACCCAGGCGGCCTCATCTCACTATTCCTCATCAGTAGTTCGTTGTTTGTCTCGGCTAAGAGTAGACATGATATTAAATCAGCATAAGTGGTGAATCCTTTCTCTCTATATTGTTGCTGAAGCAACACATTGGTCGAATGGAAAGTAGAGAAGGTCTTCTCGAGAAGATCTTTCTCGGTTATCTTTTCACCACAAAGTCTTAGCTTAGAGACTATCTTAAACAATGCTGAATTGTACTCATCCACAGATTTAAAATCTTGGATCCTGAGGTTTCTCCATTCATACATGGCCTTTGGTAATATCACCGTCCTCTGATGATCGTATCTAGACTTAAGTGCAAGCCAAAGTTCCAATGGGTTCTCCATAGTTAGGTATTGATCTTTGAGACCCTCGGTGAGATGATGCCTGATGATAGCTATGGCTCGGTAATTATTCCTCTCATTTTCTTGATTTCCTTCTTTGATACAATCACCAAGTCCTTTAGACTTAAGGTTTATTTTTGTATCAAGTGCCCATTGGAGATAGTTGTCACCAGATAGGTGAAGGGCAGCATGATCAAGGTTTGTTAGGTTTGACATCTGAAATACATAGATCAGTCACTTAGTAAGGCTATGTAAGCAAGCAAACAGGTATAAGGTTTAAACTATATATATACTTAAGCTATCAAACATGCCACACAGTCAAGTGATAATATATGATGCATTCAACTTAAGAAATATGCATTCTACATGATCAAGATTAACAATCCTAAGTGATATGGTCTATGTGTTATCCGGATGGTGTTATGTAAGCAAACGATCAACTACTAAACATGTTAAGGTCACACGACCATGTTCTTGCATTCAATTAATCTAACAACTTAAATCATATCACACGGTTATAACAAATAAATCTAGCAACCTATTGCTCAATGTAATATATGCCACACGGCTATAGGCAAGTTAGACTAACAACCTAGATGATCAGAACAAGGTTACCCGGCAAGAACATATATCTTTAAGTGATTGATTTTAAGTTGGATCTTTAATCAAGTCAAGATTCAAGTTAGGTTCTCATATATCCTAGATATATCACAAGTTATTCTAGCAACCTAATACTTAATGAATCTATCACATTAACCAATCAAGAATTATCCGGTTACATTAGTATACAACCTAGGCGATATCTATGATGATCCGGTTTTAGGGTTTTGATCTTTAATCAGTTTAGGATTCGAGTTTTTCATGTTCTTTCAATGTATAAATCATAAAAACTATCAACCTAATTGTTAATTAATGGATCACATGATCCGAGATCAAATCAAAAATAATTAGGCAAAAACAAAACCTATTGCACCTAGGTTTACCGAATTAGGGTTTATGTTTTCTCTCTCTAGATTATCTAGGTTTACCGATTTAGGATTGATCTTATATCTTTATAGTATTTAGGTTTATGGATTAGGAACATAAGCCTAAAAGGATTAGATTTAAGACTTTTTCGAAATTAGGGTTTTAGTAAACCCATAGCTAATAGGTTTTATCGGAAATTAGGGTTCATGTGTTCATCGGATAAAGCTATGTTTATATGAGCTTATTTTGATCCGATTTCAACATGAAACTTTAGGGGTTTTGTTTCTAATCCTATATGAGGTATAAATACATGGAAATAATGATCTAAAGTTTTGAAATAAGTAGATTAGGTTTCATAGTTAGTCGGAAATCGATTTAGGGTTCATAAGATGATCCGATACATACATATACTTATTTTAGATCTTATTAAGTTTAGATTCATATAATTTTCGATTATGAACATCCTAATAATCAGATCTAATGATATCAAAGTTTTAAAGTTCCATAGTTTCATTAATCATATTCGAATGGGTTATAAAATAATGGATCATAACTTGATGAACAAGTAAATTGATATGAATATGTCTTTAGGGTTTATACGATTTACCTTTAACTTCTTTGGATCTGAATGGACCTTACTTAGAGAGCTGATTGATCACGAGCTACTTGTTGATGGAGAACTTCTTTGAATCGTAGAGAATGAGTTCGTGAGAGGTAGCTTCGTGGATTGGTGTTTGAGCCGGCAATCGCAAAGAGCAACGAACCTCCTTTGATGTTTTGTTAATCCGGAAGAACAAAACTTGATGATTGCTTAAGGACTTAGAACTTTTCGTGGAGGCAGAGATGAGAGAGAGAAGAAGGATGATTAGGGTTTATGGAGCTTAACTCGTGCTGATAACGTGTTGTGGACTAAGTATTTTGAATGTGTAAAACTCGTGTGCTTATGTTGTATTAAGTTAAGGGGTTGTCGACATCTCTTTATATACATAGAGATAAACCGACATTCCCTTATAGATAAGTACAAAATATAAATTCTATCTTATCTAGGATTACATAAGGTAAACCTAAACCAAGTGGGTTTAGGTTAATACAAAACCAAGTAACAATAGGTTTAGTAAACCATGTCGCCATGGGTTTACTTATCCGGCCCGGTTCGGCCCGTCTGGTCGGTCCGTCTGGTTAGGGCAATCCACCTTGATCCATAACATTTCCCTATTACTTCTTTGTTGTTATTTCCATTTATCAAAGTTAGTAAAATAAATAATTTACAAACCCAAAAAATTATGAAAAATAAAAACAATAAAAGATACTCACATCAATGTAGTAGTATTTTGATTGGTTCTAAAATTTCTTTAAAAATAAACTTTTCAATCTACCTTTATTACGTAATCTATTTTTATTATAATTAGTAATCTACATATTTCTAACTTTTCAAAATTTCTTTTGAATTTATATTCTACTTTTAACCCATCCCTATAAAATTGTGAGAATATACAATCTACAAAAAAACTCAATGTTTTAAGATTATTAGAATTTGAGTTTGAACCATTTGTCTTATTTCTACACCAAGTGGAATCTATAATTTATGGATACTCATGACCAATTATCCGAAAATATGAAAATGCATTTATCAAATATTTTGAAATATACGATTTTTTTTATTTCCACAATTAATTTCTTAACCAAAAAATTGAAAAAATCACTTGTTATTCATTCTAGTGTAAGAATCTCATTGAATTCACAAAAGCTTTTTCTGTTGTTGCTTAGTAATTGATTTGATTAGAATGACTTTTTACAATAACTTTGACATCAAATCACTAAGTTGCTAGAAAAAATATCTCGAAGACTATGCCTGAAACAGAGGATGCATTTGTCACTGGTTTCAACTAGGAAAAGCTCATCTAACTCCTTTCACATGAATTTCATTCCCAAAATGGTATTTATGTACATACACACACATAAACGCATAAACCAATTATATAAATATTAATACATACGATGATTATGATTCATCATGATTGTAAAGAGGAAACGAGAAGAGCAGATGGTAGAACCATCTTCCATGGCTTAACCACAGCGTATTTACTCATTTCTCCTTAAATCTCGAAAAGAGTTTCTTCCATGTATTCTTTAAACATGGTGTAGCTTGTTGGAGATGAATTTCACACTGCTCCATACCTGGTCCGAAAATCTGGTACATTGCCCCGAAGACCCGCAAAAAGACAATAGGTTCACGCAAGGTCCATACCTAATATAGCTCTCCTAGGATAGATCTCTGAAACTAGATGAGCATAAACGAATCTAAAGACTCAGGCGTCGAATGGTGACACAAGAGAGATGGCTCTTCTCCCGATACTCTTTGTTTGGATATGACACACCAGATAGTAGTTCTTATTGTTGAGATGAATCATGAAAGACTGTAACAATAGAATAATGAAGTGTAACAATTGAATAATGTCTGGGTGGAGGATGTGGTCCAAGCACTAATCTGAATGGAGGAAATGCGTAAAACACCATAGCTGGGTGGAGGAAGTGCATGAAGCACAATTATGAGTGGTGTTTGTGCGTGATGCACCATAGCTTTGTTTATTCTTAATTTCCTGATTGCTTAAGTCTTTAAATACACCATTTTTGTAATACATTTTGGACACACAGAAAAATAGAGACAGTCTCTTCCCCATACTCTTTCTCTTACACAAATGATCACATATTCTCCTAGTTTGTCTAAATTAATCTTCTCCCTCACACTCACAAATAAATAATTCTCACATGGTATCAGAGCTCCTGCTCTTGAGACCTGAATCTGTCTCTCATTCTCTTTAATTATTTCCGCAAGACTTTGTGTTCTTAAGCTGTTCTTTATTTTGTAACTCCAGAAAAAAAAAAAAAAATGGAAAAATCATCCAAGATCACTATTCCAGTTACTCTCAAAGGTGTAAACTATCTATTGTGGTCTAGGCTGGTGAAAACGGCCTTGGGAGGAAGAGGTCTCTGGTCATATGTAACAGGAGACAAGCCCTCTAAAGAAACTGTCCAAGAAGGGGATGGTACTAAAGTGGTGATGGCTAGCGAGGACAAATGGGATCAGGAGGATCTTTTGGTGTTGTCTATCATTCAAAGCAGCCTTGAGCCATCAATCTTGGAAGGTTACTCATACTGTGAAACTTCCAAAGAATTGTGGAACACTCTCCAAAAAGTGTATGGCAACATTTCAAACCTGAGTAGAGTATTTGAAGTCAAGAGGGCTATAAACTCACTCCACCAAGAAGACATGGACTTCAATCAGCATTTCGGCAAGTTCCGAGCCTTATGGGCTGAGTTGGAGATGCTAAGACCAAGCACCGTGGATCCAACTATCCTAAGAGACCGGAGGGAGCAAGACAAGGTGTTTGCTCTACTCCTCACATTGAATCCCAACTATAATGACCTCATTAAGCACTTGCTTAGAGCCGAGAAGCTACCAACCTTGGAAGAAGTTTGCTCTCACATTCAAAAGGATCAAGGATCTGTAGGTCTCTTTGGAGGAAAAGGAGAACTTGTGTTGGCAAACCAAGCTGAAGGAACTGCAAACAAAAGCTACTACAAGCCGGAGGACAAGAAAGTTTGGGTATGTGATCACTGTAAGAAGAAAGGGCACGGGAAGGACAAGTGCTGGATTCTCCACCCACATCTTAAACCACAAAAGTTCAAGACGCCTTACAGTAATGCAAGAGCCAACTTCTCTGATGACATAGGTGAACCAGCTACTCCTCGTTTCATGAGATCCGCTTCAAGCAATAATCCTGCCGGTGAAGGAAAAGCACTTGCATCCAGCAGCTCCGGTAGCTTGAGAACCAATCAAGATGAGTCCATCAGGCGTTCTGACATTGAGACCCTCATCAAAGCCCTCAAAGATAACTCTGGTAACATTCTTGGTACCTCTTTACATGCTAATCATATGGGTCACTCCTTGAATGCTATTAACTTAAAAATGAACAAACCTTTAGTAATTGATTCAGGAGCTAGCCACCATATGATTAGTGACCTAGGGCTGATTAAAAATATTGTTCCAGCCCTAGGAAATGTTCTGGTAGCTAATGGCGAGATGGTACCAATTAAAGGGATAGGTGAACTCAGGCTATTTGATACAGATTCCAAAGCTTTCTATATGCCTAATTTCACATCTAATTTGTTATCTGTAAAAAGGGTGGCTACTGATTTAAATTGCAATGTTACCTTCACGCCTAATGATGTCTATTTTCAGGATATTGAAACTAGTAGGTTACTTGGCAAAGGTGTAACCAAGGGAGATTTGTACTTACTTGAAGACACTAAGTCCACAACCGATTTATCTCTTGCTTTAAGTTCATGTTTTAATTTCCCTAAAGATGTCATGTGGCATGCTAGACTAGGTCATCCTCACTCTCGTGCCTTGAACATCATGCTACCTAGTATTTCTTTTCAAAAAGATTGTGAAGCTTGTATTCTAGGAAAACATTGCAAAACTGTTTTTCCTAAATCTAGTACAATCTATGAATGTGCTTTTGATTTAATTCACTCAGATGTCTGGACTGCACCTTGCGCATCTAGAGAGCATCATAAGTATTTTGTGACATTCATAGATGAGAAAACTAAGTACACATGGATCACTCTGCTTCAATCAAAGGATAGGGTGTTAGATGCATTCATAAACTTCCAAAATTATGTCTCTAACCATTATAATGCCAAGATAAAAATTTTGAGATCAGATAATGGTGGGGAATATACAAGCAATGCATTTAAGCAATACTTATCCAAGCTCGGAATAATCCATCAAACAAGCTGCCCATATACTCCACAACAAAATGGTGTGGCCGAGAGGAAGAACCGGCATCTTATGGAGGTAGCTAGAAGCATGATGTTCCACATGAACGTACCAAAGATCTTTTGGGGAGATGCCGTGATGACTGCCTGCTATCTGATCAATAAAATACCAACCAAGGTATTGCAAGATCAGTCACCACATGAGGTATTAAACAAGAACCATCCATCTATAGATCACCTTCGGGTATTTGGTTGCTTGTGCTTTGTATTGATACCAGGAGAGCAAAGGAACAAGCTGGAACCTAAGAGCACCCGAGCCATGTTTATTGGATACTCTCCTCAACAAAAGGGATACAAATGCTATGTACCGGAGACCAGGAGGGTCTTAGTCTCTAGAGATGTGAAGTTTGTTGAGGCAAAAGGATACTATGAAGAAAAAAGCTGGGATGAAGTGAAAGACTTGTGTCAATCTGCCTCAGACAGAGCTGAGAACTTAAGGAGAGTTATGGAAAACATTGGCATTAGAATACCAAGAAGAGAAGCTGAAGTTCAGCCACAATCCACCCACCCAAACCCAACCGGAGAAAGAGACCAAGAGGGTCCAACTAATGAAGTTGCTAGGGAAGATGACCAAGAGGGTCCTCTTAACGAAGTTGATGAGGAAGCTCCTCTTGATCCTGAGGGGGGGAATCAAACTGAGTCACAACCGAACAGAATAGCTACTCATGACCAAGAAGAGCAACTAGAAGAATCAGGAGGCAGTGAAGATCAATCTACGGATGAAGAAACTACAACAACTGTCCAACCATTAAGAAGAAGCACTAGGATCCGACATCCTCCATCAAAATATACTTGCTTCACAAGAGTGTACTTCAACTCACAAGCCGTGGCACACCCTACTCAAACTCCATGTTCTCTAGTCCAATTTCCTGTCAACCACCAAGCCTTCATGACTACCGTGGACCAAGAATTTATTCCAAGAAACTATGAAGAAGCTATGGAGATAGATGAGTGGAGAGACTCAGTGGGAGATGAAATTGGTGCCATGATCAAGAATGAAACCTGGTTTGAGTGTGAACTTCCCAAAGGCAAGAAAGCCGTGACAAGTATGCTGTTGTTCACTATCAAATACTTGGCAAATGGGAAGCCGGAGAGGAAGAAGACCAGACTTGTTGCAAGAGGCTATACACAAGTATATGGAGAAGACTACCTTGAGACATTCGCACCAGTAGCCAAACTTCATACCATCAGGATTCTCTTGTCCATTGCTGTGAACCTAGAATGGGATCTTTGGCAAATGGATGTCAAGAATGCATTTCTGCAAGGAGAGCTTGAAGATGAAGTGTACATGAGACCACCACCTGGTATGGAAGGCATGGTAAAACCTGGAAATGTTTTGAGACTAAGAAAAGCTATCTACGGTTTGAAGCAATCTCCAAGAGCTTGGTACCATAAGCTAAGCACAACCTTGAATGGGAAAGGATTTACAAAATCTGAGGCCGACCATACTCTCTTCACCCTCACAAGCAACCAAGGAATCATTGTCATCCTGATCTATGTGGACGACATCATCATCACAGGCAGTGATAAGAATGGGATTGCATCAACCAAAGAGTTCCTCAAGGCAATCTTTGACATCAAAGACTTAGGAGAGCTAAAGTATTTCTTGGGCATTGAGATGTGTAGATCCAAGGAGGGTCTGTTTATGTCCCAAAGAAAGTACACGTTGGATATACTTAAAGAAGCTGGTGATCTAGGAGGAAGAAGAGCTAAAACACCATTAGAAGAAGGCTACAAAGTAATGCGTGAGGGGGAGATAGAATACAAGCCATATGAAGACATGAAACACTATAGAAGAATGGTGGGAAAGCTTATCTATCTAACCATCACAAGGCCGGATGTGTGTTTTGCTGTGAACCAAGTCAGTCAACATATGCAAGCTCCAAAGATGTACCATTGGAACATGGTGGAAAGGATTCTGAGATATCTTAGAGAGGCACCAGGGCAAGGAGTTTGGTTAGGCTGCAACAAGAGCACCGAGATAGTTGGGTATTGTGATGCAGACTGGGCTGGAGATAGGAAGGACAGGAGGTCTACTACTGGATACTGCACATTCATTGGAGGTAATCTGGTCACTTGGAAGAGCAAGAAGCAGAAGATAGTCTCATGTTCAAGTGCTGAAGCTGAGTACAGGGCAATGAGGAAACTTACTAGTGAGTTGATTTGGATAAGAAACCTACTGAGGGACTTGGGAATTGAAACCAGAGCTCCCATAACCATGCATTGTGATAATCAGGCAGCCATCCATATAGCCTCAAACAATGTGTTCCATGAGCGGACCAAACATATTGAAGTGGATTGCCACAAAGTTAGGCAGGCAGTGGAGCAACAGATCATCCTGCCATGTTATACAAGAAGTGAAGAGCAGCTAGCAGATATCTTCACCAAAGCTGCGAGCCAAAAAGTCTGTGAGTTCATTCATTCAAAGCTTGGACTCACGGAACTCTCATCTCATTGATTATCCCCTTCATGAAGTGTTCTACTCTTTTTCCTTGGCTAGGGTTTTATCCCACGTGGTTTTACCTGGCTAAGTTTTTAATGAGGGAATACTTCATGACTTCCAAGCTTGACTTGTTTCATATGGTCAAGCTTGAGGGGGAGTGTTGAGATGAATCATGAAAGACTGTAACAATAGAATAATGAAGTGTAACAATTGAATAATGTCTGGGTGGAGGATGTGGTCCAAGCACTAATCTGAATGGAGGAAATGCGTAAAACACCATAGCTGGGTGGAGGAAGTGCATGAAGCACAATTATGAGTGGTGTTTGTGCGTGATGCACCATAGCTTTGTTTATTCTTAATTTCCTGATTGCTTAAGTCTTTAAATACACCATTTTTGTAATACATTTTGGACACACAGAAAAATAGAGACAGTCTCTTCCCCATACTCTTTCTCTTACACAAATGATCACATATTCTCCTAGTTTGTCTAAATTAATCTTCTCCCTCACACTCACAAATAAATAATTCTCACACTTATGTTGTTGGATATTACACGCCAACATTCAAATAACTCGACCGAGATATATGGAAGAAGAAACAAGGTTTATAGCATGAAAATTGGTTGTCTCATTGCATAATTTCGTCCAACATCTAATTTATTAAAACAGAATCATTCTTATTTTTTACCCTTCATTTACCTTGGCATATTACTTTTACTAGATCGTTTTCCGCGCTACGCGCGGATAGCTTCTATTATATATTCATACTGCTTTTGTTGTGTGAAGAATATACTGTGTTTATAAACTATTCAGCGTGCATGATATAGTATAAGAGACATGTCTAACTTTTGTTATTAGAATTTTGCATATAAATTTTTTTCGTCGCATTTTTTTGTAATAATTTTTTTTGTTAGTTGGGCCAAAATATCAAAATTGAATTCAGAATACATAAAAAGTTCTCAAAATGTAGAGAAGTTATTCAAATTATGTTTTCTTAATTATAATCTCATGAGTTGTAAATTGAAAGTTTAGCTCCGATTCATGTATTGAACTTTACTCTTATTTTTCCTTTTGAAGTCTTTGATGTTTTTAACGTTGTATCAAAGTAAATTGTGTGGCTGGTAATGAAGTGAATAGTAGTTTTCATGAAAATAAAAATTATTAATCAGTATGTATCAAGCTTTTAAGTTTGTATATAATTTTTTACTTGTCACCATAACAATTTTATATTTCCGATTAAGAAGCTCACTGAACATAAGTTTTTGGTTGTCCCATGGTATAAGATCCACATCTTGATGGTTAGGCCAACACTTAATTTGTTTAATGTCAAAAAGAATCATCCAAGAGCTTAAGAAGCAACCTATTTGCTTTAAGTTCTAAGCTTGCTTCTTAGAAAGCAATCAAAAGATTTTAAAGCCAGAACCATTCTTTTGAGATTGGATCATTGACTGACTATAAAAATTGTTTATGCATCAAAGTGGACTATAAAAATTGCTACAAATGCAAAAGGATTTCCATAATAGTTTTAGAGACTCTTGTAGCCATTCTTAGTTATGAGCTATCACCATATTACTACATGTATTTTATTAGGTATATACGCTTAGAAAATTACATATTTTTGAATATAAGTTTCATAATCCAAATGAAAACAAAGTAAATACTTTTTTTTGTTCTTACTTTCTATTAAATTTAGCTAATTGCTATATTTTAAACTTGAATATTTTAATCTTAAATATCTTTCAACTTTCATAATGATAGAACCAAGATAATTAAAATATGTAAATTTCAAATAATTACTAATATGGTGATTTTATGTCTTAGTTGGATTCTAAATATTTTGTAATACATGCCTAACAAATTATAAATATTTAAGAATGTTACTCTAATAATGCAGTGATGAAAAGAAAATCATCATTATCTATTTTGTGTGTTATCATTAATTTAAAATATTTTTATTACTTAAAAATTGTGTATATTTTTTTATTTGTCTCTTATTTAATTAATAAAATATTTTTAAAAATTTAGAGTTTCGATAAACATAATAAACTTATAAATTTATTTTATATTATGTTGACACAATTAAAGGTATGATATAATTTATAAGATAATAAAATAATAATTTTAAGGAAAGTTATGTTTTTATTGAAATTATAAATCAATAATTATTATATACAACTTATACATGCTCGTTGAAAAAAAAATGTTCTTTTAAAAGAGGCTGAGATTGAAAAATTTCAAATCGACAGAAAATTATTATTCCTAAGTTCTGTTTCAAAATTTTCTAGTACTGTATACCTCTCGTCTTCAAGTGGTAAAAAAGGCAATGAAGTACAACGATTCGAAGTTGGTATTAAATCTGAGGCAAGCCAGTTTTACCTATATACCTTTATATACATGTGATTAATTCAAGTTTTCTTCCAGAAGACAATTTCGCCAAGCAAATTCATTCAACGCATACGTAACAAATTTTAGTAAAACCCACGAGACAAAGACTAACACTTTTCATCATTTTTCATAGATTTCTTCAAAAGAGAGACAAACCACTCTTAGATCAAGACATTTTTTTCTTTGTAACCTACACTTTTCATTGAGAAGCTACATAACCTCTAATCAACGATGCTATTCACTTGTTGATTCACTGACCATGCTTATATCATTTCTTAACATTTGAATGCTGTCCGTGATCTTGGAAGATTTGATTATCTGTTTTAGATGCATAAGCTATTTGTCCAAGTGAGTAAACGAATCATCATCGTCTCAAAATTTTCTGCTATATTTTCCAATAGCTGCGACTTGGAAAAAAAAGGAGTTATAAAAATAGCCACGAATTGCGAACAATATAGACGAAGACATTTTATTAGACCCACTGGAAACAATTGGCAACATATCAAGAACAAAACTATTGGTTTAGACGTTGGTTGTTGCTGAACCAACACAATGCTGCAGCAATTGGTATCGCAGGATTTCCCCTATTCTTTCTTATCAGTCAAAAACGACATTCTCAGGCAGTACAACAACAAAAATTCAGATCAAATAAGGGGAAGAAACAAAGTGAAGTAGTGATTAGATCATGCCGTTTTTAAAAGTTCCCTCGATGAATCCAAAACATCACCATCTCAAAGATTTCACCAATATACTCTTGTATATAATTAAGCACCAGAAGAAAGACGTGCATCTAACTAAGTTAATGAGGTAGTTTATCCACATGTAAAAAAGGATTCCTTTCTCTGCTTAAGTACCTTGTGCTATTATCACAAGATAGAGGGAAGAGGCCACCGACTCAACATAGTATGAAACTTTACGTGTGATCCTCCTTGTTTAGATACTGGATGCAGTACTTAATACAGCAAAATAAAATGCATCAAACGTGGTTCCATTGCCATTTATAGATGACAAAGATAGAGAATATAATGCAAGAGAGTAGATAAACCTATAATAAAATACTGAACAAAACCGAAGCTGGCTTAATGAGGAGCGTCGAGTTTGGTCCCAACCATACAATTGTTGTTCCTTAGAGCACCCGCAACAGGGTACTTAGGTGAAGTACTTAGGAAGAATCCTTAGGAAAAAATAATTAAATAATCAAAAAAGTTAAGGATTCCTTCTAAAAAATCCTTATATAAGAATTGATTCTTACACTATTCACGACACGTGGCGACCCGTGATTGGTTGGTATTTATTTTTTTTAATTTTTTTTTTAAATCTAAAAAAATAGAAAAAATAATAATTAAAAAATTAAAAAATATTATTCATAATGACTCCTTGGAAATCCACTGTTGTGGATGCTTTTAAAGCCTCGATGATCGAAACTGGATAAAACACACATCAAATCAAAATCACATCCAAAGGAACACAGCGTCAACCGTAAAAAGTCCATTTGTAAATTCAGTCTCACCGAACACACCGAAACACATAATCATTTGTTGGTCTTTAACATACCCTTATGTTATTGAAACACAGAATGCTTCCTTTTCCTCGACCTCGGAGACAATTTGAAACGAATAAAATCATAAGCAAACGGAACTGAACTTTCCGTAAGTTTCTTCTCTTTAAAGCTTCTGAACACAGCTACACATATGCAGGTGGATTTGGTGCTTTGACCTGACAGCTCCATTTGGTCTTCTCCATAATTTGAAGTTGCACTCGCTTCAAATACTTTCCTTGATCTTGTGCTTCCTTTGAGGAAAGGTTTTAACTCCAATGGTGCGTCGTTGTTACTGAAAACACTGACATAACATTGAATATGTCAAAATCACAGATTGATCTTCATAAATTTTAAGGACTAATCCACTGTTTTTCATAAACACCAACTCTCATTATATGTATATCTGGACCACCATTGGCGTATTCTATGGTGTGGACTACTCTCAATCTCTTATGAACCATTTATTTTCTCTTAAACACAAAAGGACTGTAGTCAATAAGAAACCAAAAAAATCTAAAAAGTAGACAGACTTGTACAAACTTGAAAGCCCGTATGAAGTAATAGTTCGATTCACTCATCTCCCCAACATGGATTCCCAATGAACCTCTATAATAGGATCACATCCAGATCTAACAACACCAACTCCCCCGTCCTGGGTCTTCTTAAAACCTTCAAACTTCTTAACGAATCAAGCACTATCGAACACCTCTTCCAATTCCACGCGAGGCTCATCACCTCCGGAAACTTCTGGGACTCCTCGTGGGCCATCAGATTGTTGAAGTCTTCCTCTCGTTTCGGTGATGCTACCTACACCGTTTCGATATTCCGCAGCATCGGGAAGCTTTACAAAGCAAATACTGTGTTTAAGGCCTCATAAAGCTTTGAGCTTTTACTTTGATGTAAGAGGAGAAACAATTGGAGTTGAAAGGATAGCATCACTCATCAAGAATATAGAAAAGATTGATAGTGAATGATTATAGCTCCAACGAAACGGAGATCTGCAGAAATAAATCGACAACGACAAAGGAGAAGTGGAGGAGCCGAAACTACAACAACTAAAGAGAATTGGGCTGATGGGCAATCCCAAATTTTAACAGACCACATGAGTAGGCCTGTGTAATTTATGTGTTACTAAAGAAACTTATGACGTGCCAGTTTGAGAAGCTCTTATTGGTAGATTTTTTGTACTGACGTGGATAGGTTAAATGAAACTTATATTCACCTTTTAGTATTAGTAGACTAGATTTTACATTCGCGCTACGTGCTAGTCTGCATTTTTAATTTAGTTTACTTTTTATCAAAAGTTTAATTTACAAATTATAATAATTTTTAAAATTTTATTTTCATGAAAATGTTTATAAAATATGTTTTTTCTACTTTTATTTGCTTACAAAACTGTAATTTTAATTTTAGTATTTGTTTATATTATAAATTATGTATAATTATTTATATTATTTAAAGATAATTTTCTGGTTATTATTTGATAGATTGCTGAATGCATATAAAGATGGTACTATTATAAATATTTTATTATACTTTTATTTTTTTTTAATTTGGATGAAATAAAAAAATAATCTATAAACATAATGTTTAAATTTTCTATTTACTTATCAAAGTTATATCATAAATGTGTGATTGCTATATATTTATTATATGGTCATATATACTTGAAATATTTTTGTTTAGTTATGTTTATATAATAAGATATTATAAATATTTTAATTAATTTTAATTAATTATACTTTTGTAAATGTACTGTTTGAGATTAAAAATTTCTAGATATTTTTAGGTTCATTAGCGAGAAGTAAGATATGTTTGTGAACAATACTTTTCATCAATTTCTTTGTGGAAATTGGTAGATAATTAAAGAATAACATAAATAATTGGCCCACTGAGGAGAAAATGCAAAATAATGATTATTAAAAAGTTTAAAGATAAGAACTATGAACTTAGGAGAAACATGTTCACTCTTATTAACACCACACTATTGGCTATAACATTTGTTGTACTTGTGTGACAATTATAATTCTCATTATTGATGAGGATCCGCTTTCCAAGGGAAATTATATAAAGGAAAGATATCATTAGAACCTGATAACAAAGTCTTATATTTTTATATATAGAGTAATGAAGATTTTTACCATATCGATCTTTGCTCTTGTCAACCGTTTGATTAAATTCGGGATAAGAATGAATCACAAATTTTACCTCTCAATATCATGGTGAGCATGATACATGTATAAAAATTGTTTGTCTAATGAAGAATTTATGAGAAGTCACCTTGTAGATTGTTTTGTTAATAATGACCAAGTTCATAATCTTGCATAGACTATATCAGCTTTTAAATGTACCTTGTAATAACCTATTCGATTAGATAGTTGAATGCATAGATTTTTCCTGTAAAAATTTGTGTCAAACATAATATATAATATGTTTCATAAATATGTATATTGGTAAGGGCTAAATAAACATCCTTATTTCGTTTGATTAGTGAAAAACAACTCAAACTTCATAACCAAAGCACCCCTTTGATGTTACATTTTTCCCAAAACATGAGTACTCTAATAATAATTTTATTCTTAATAAAACTTTTTTAAAGTCACCGAACACCAAAGAATCAAAAATCAATCATTATTAAATCTTTCTTTCTTTCTTCATTATCTCTCTTATTCTCTCATAGAACTTTATACAGTTATTTATAGTCACACTAATACTTTATACATAGCTTTTTTCTTGTATTATATAATAAGTGAATTTTTGTAGTTGTTTTCATTTTTTTACTTTAACTATTATAATATTAGTTTACATTTTGAAGAATTATGAAAATTGAATTGTTACTATAAGGTTTGGATGTTTGCTATTTTGATATTAATGCATTAGCAGTTAAAAAAAAGTTTCATTATGAAGAAGCGATTGTCTTTTGATATTACCATATCATAATTTAATTTGTCTTAAGACATCACTTAAAAAAAATTTCTACTATTTATTTTTTCTTACATAGAGTTTTAAAATGTTAATTTCACATTTGATATACAATATGCCAATTCCTTATATATATTGATCATATATTTGTGATCGTCTACCTTCAGTACTGTTATTATACTATTATTCACATTTTTCTACAATTTCACTTATTTCACATTTTTATCAAAATGATTTCATTTAATGATTTTTATTTGTATAAGTTTAATATTAATTTTTATTTTATTGTCTAAAAAAAATTTTCTATTCTTAATACGTTTAAAATAATAAATAAAATAGTGACTCAAAATATATTTCTTGGTGCTTTAAAATATATGGACATTTTTAATGACTAATAGCCTCAACCTAAATCTAGCATATTTTTTTGTGAATATCTTAATAGAATATAGCCAAAATTTTTAAATCGTGTGTTTTTTCGACTAAATCATGTGTTTTAAATTTATAAAGTTATAATTGTTTGAAAGTCTTGAATTTTTAAATAATTACTATTATGTTAGTTAATTTTATGTTAAATTTCGTAATTTATCATAGATATTAAGTTAATATATTTATTATATTTTTTTTTGTTAACCTTTATATTTTGTTTTTTTTGTTAACCTTATTTGATATTGATGTATAAGTTTTTTTGAAATAAATATTTTTTTTTAGCAATGTTGGCACTTTTATGAATAAAAATTTAAAACTGTGACTTGTCATATTTTAATTGGTCGTTTAACATCTTATGTGGATACTCGCAATGGCGTATAGCCTCAAATTTTATATAATATAGATTATTCAAAAACAAAATCACACATAATGTAACACCAGTTTTTAAGAATAAAATTTAACATTCATTCAAAAAAAAATTATATATAGTGATGACTTGATCATGTAGTAGCTGATGCAACAACATAGAGAGGGAACATGCGATGAATCACACTATCATTTGATTCGGCAACATCGGTGTTGATCAATAAGAAACAACTCAAAAACCATAAGTAAACCACCCTTGGTGATGTTACGTGCTTTCCAAAAGTGAACTACTCTAGCATAAAATTCATTCTTATTAAACCCTTTTGTAAGATCATCGAAAACCAAAGAAGAAGCACAAACAACCATTGTGTAAATATTTCTTTTCTTTTTCAATCTCTCTCTTTGTCAAAATAAATCTTGAAAACTCTTTGATGTTTAGACAAATATTTATAGTCACCCTAATACTTCATATATTAGAAAGTTTCTTATTTTATATATTAAGTGAATTTCCATTTTTAAAAGTTTTAGTTTTTGTTATTTAACATCAATTTTCTATTTTATTTTGGTATAAATAATACTTTGGATTTATTTTACTTAAAAGGACATAATTTGTATTTTGACATAATTTATTATCTTTAAAATGTCAATATTACCAGAAATTGTTCATTTCAAAATAAAATAGAAATCAATATCAAATATGGTAAATTTACAAAAGTAAAACCATTATATAATTTAACTTAATACATAACTGATTTTCGAAAATATGACGAATTATTATATTTTTTAAAATGTTAATATTTCCAAAATTATATTAAAAATGAAATTAAAATTTAATTTTGATTTTCCTTTTTACTTTAAAAATTAACATTTTTAAGCAAGTTGTAAAATACTAATATTACTAAAACATTTTGGCAAAAATCCCTAAGAAGACAATAATGTTTTGTTAATATTACAATTTACTTTTGATTTTCCTTTTTATTTTAAAATTAACATTTTTAAGAAAGTTGTAAAATATTAATATTTATTTTGTTAGTTTAAATTATATATGGAATACTAATTTCGTTTTTAATATAATTTCTGAAATATTAACATTTTTTATATTTTTGAAAATCAGTTATGTATTAAGAAGACAATAATGTTTTGTTAGTATTGCAATTTACTTTTGAATTTTCTTTTTACTTTAACAATTAACATATTTAAGCAAGTTGTAAAATATTAATATTTATTTTGTTAGTCTAAATTATATATGGAACACTAATTTCGTTTTTAATATAATTTTGAAAATATCAACATTTTTAAAAAAATATATAATATATTTTCAAAAATCAGTTATGTATTAAGTTAAATTATATGTAATGTTTTTATTTTTGTAATCTTACCATATTTGATATTGATTTATGTTTTATTTTGAAACAAACGATTTTGGTAATATTAACATTTTTAGAAATAGTAAATTTAAAAAATAAGTTGTCATATTTTGATTGGTCGTTTAACATCCTACGTGGACGCTCTCAATGGCTTATAGGCTCAACTTTTATATATTATAGATTATCATTGCTTTTTCAAAGGAAGTTATACCCCTTATTAAGGATAAAAACGTAATTTGTCGTGGATCTATAAATGAATCTAACTCTTTTTATTAACAGATATTTTGTAACCCCTTAATTGCGGGATTCACTTCTCATTTATGAGAGAGAAAGTTGCTTCTTCCTGTTTTAATGGGGCTGTAAATTATAGTTTCAGTTTTTGTTTCTGTCGAGTCTACGATGTTATTTTGATTCAAATACTAAAGTGTTCTGATTTATAAATAAATGTATCTAGAACATCTATTTTGTCAACAAATACCAAAGTACCTACTATATTTGATTTATAAATCTCTAATTTATTAAAACAGGATCACTATTAATTTTTGCCCCTATTACTATTTGGCATATTACTTTTACTGCCACTGGACATCCTTATTAAAATAAAGCAGTTTATACATTTGATATTATTTCTCTAATAATGTTCTCCACTTTATTTCCTCCATAATCGGAACCCACTATTCTGATAATCCTTATATATAGCGACAGTTATGGTTTAACAAATTATTTTTTTTTCTTTTGAATTAATTTAAATTTCTATAATTAACATATACTAATTTTTTTGTACTCAAACGTGCATTAAAGGAGTCCACTGTGTATGTGTTTTTGCCTTTCGTAATATGAGATCTTGTGTTTGTTGGGCTTTCTTTCATATTTATGTAAAACTTTAACTGACTTTTAACATATAGTATAAACTATTAAACCAACTATATAGGTTGCAAATTTAATAGGGATTCTCCATTACGTTTTTGTAATATGAACTTGCGTACCAAGACATTTATTTTTAGTTAGAACAAACCCATTAGTAGATAAAATTTGTAAGAAAATTAATCTATATAAAAAGTCTTAACTTCTATGTATTTAACATTGTAAAAAATGAAATAAACTAAATTCATCCAATTTTTATAAATTGTGACTGACTAAATCACCAGGTCACTATGATAAAATTAAGATAATAAATAATTAAATAAAATATTAAGGTTAATTTAATATCAAGAATAAACCACAACATATTAAACATATAACAAACTATAATAGCGAAATTAAACTAATCTATTTTATTAAAGAAGATCATGACCAATTGATAAATGTTTGGTCCAACTATTTATTATTTATGTATTATTTATATATATTAATAATATTAAGTTTTTATATTATTAATAAATTATATAATAAATGATTAAACACAAATATAATTATAAGAAAAATATAGATATAAAAATTATTATTTTTAATCTATTCTATTAAAAGAGGATGATGACTTAATAAATGTTTAGTCCAACTATTTATTATTCATGTATTATTCATATATAATAATAATACTAAACTATTTTATTAAAAGAGGATCATGACCAATTGATAAATTTTTGGTCCAATTATTTATTATTTATGTATTATTCATATATTTTAATAATATTAAGTTTTTATATTATTAATAAATTATATAATAAATGATTAAACACAGATATAACTATAAGAAAAACATAAATATAATTTATTTTTGAATCTATTCTATTAAAAGAGGATGATCACTTGATAAATGTTTGGTCCTACTATTTATTATTCATGTATTATTCATATATATTAATAATATTAATTTTTATATTATTAATAAATTATATGAGAAATATTTAACACAAATATAATTATAAAAAAATCATAAATGTATAAAAAAATTTGAAAGAATTTGAAACAAAAAAATATACCCGTCCATTAACGGGCGGGTCACAATATAGTATAATACTAAGGGTGATGTACAAGTAAAACACCATGGGAATGACAAAAACCATTACAACAAAAACACACTCACCTAACCTAACAATGACTTTCAAAATTCTTTTAAAAAAGGATAACTTCGACATAGTTTACAACAGAGTAACTTAGATATATATATATATATATATATATATATATATTACTGTTGGAATAATGAAAGAAAGAGAAGAAGAAGAAGAAAAGATGGTTAAAGAAACAATTTGGATCAACCAGACTTGACTTGCAAGAAAAGATGAAGGCTGTCCATACACTACTTGACCTAACCTGACTTGCAAGGCAAAGAAGGTGATTGGGAAACTCTTGGACGTGGCCAAAGCTCCAGAAACCTAAGGATACTTGGTTTGAATTCAAATGGAAGGAGCTGATCTGATTTGGACAAGAAAATATCATATGTGGTGCATAAGAAGAAGGACTGACTTGTCACTATCACACCAAGCTGAATGTGCCTTCTTCCTCCAATCACTTTCTCTTCCTCTGGACGTGCCAGACTCTCCATGCCACAACCTGCTCCTTACCAGTCTGCCCCAGCCAGTTACGAACCTGCTCTGATCTCTCTTTCTCTAAAAAATTAGTTATTTAAGTTTTCATGTTTTATTAGTAGTTTATTGTGCTTGTAATGTTTTATAACTTGGCTATAAAGCCCCCACATGTAACCCACAAAATTCCTAAGGAGAATTGAGCTTCCTCCTTCATTATTTTCTCTGGTTCATACACTCTCATATTCTCTCTAAGTCTCATACACCCTCTCATACTCAAAAACTCTCTTAAACTCTCCATAATCTCTCATACTCTCTAGAGTGAGAGTTAAGTCTCTCCTTCACCCAATCTCCTATTCTCTAGTTCTTATACTCTCTTAAGTCTCTTAGTCTCTGGTCACACGACCTCACACTCACAAACATTCTCAACCTCACTAAAATCTCTCATTCTCTCATTTAAGGCAATTCTGCCTCATACTCTTGTCTCTCATCCATTATCTTGTTTTCTCTCAACCAGACTCTCACATATTTTCATTCTCACCATATTCTCTCTATTATCACATGGTATCAGAGCTACAAGCTCCTGAAAACCTATTCTTACTTCCGCAAAATCTCTATCAAAAATCTCTATCAAAACTGTCTTGGGTGCAACTCTTTATCCGCTGGTCCAAAGGTCTTCCAGGAGGGAAGAACCTTACCAGTACCTAAGATAAAGGTGTGTTGTAGTGTCTAAAGTCAAGGAAGCCCCATTTCAGTTCAACAAGCTTCATCAAAGTTTCAGTTTCCAGTTTTATCTCTTGAAAAACCAATGGGTACGTTCTCTTGTCCACTGGTCCAAAATCTCCAAGATGGAGAATACAGCTGAAATGGAGACTCCAGAGACTGATAGGGGTCCAAATAAGAAACCAAACCACCTCCTTTGGTCCAAAATGCTGAAGAAAACCCTTGGAGAAAATCATTTTTGGAGCAAGGTCACTGAAGAAGCTTCAAAGCTTGGTTGTTCAAACTATTTTCTAGGAAACAAAGCTGAAGCTGATTCTTTGATCCCCAAAACCCACGATCAGCAAGAGGATAGGAGGAATTTGAAGTGTGTCCCTGCCAAGAAGGAGGGAATCAAGAAGAATAGGTGTTGGACAGTCAATCCACACCTAAAACAACTTCAGTGTCAATAAGCCCCATGGGGCTGGAGGTTCAAGAAACGAGCTCAGATTCTTGATAAGCTGTGCCTCCTTAAAATAAAGAGCAAGAACCCCATGTGTTCAGAGCCTACAGAAGATGTACATTCCTGTCCATGGAGAGATTGCCCACTGCCCAACAACACTTTGGACACTGATTGTGTTCATTAACTCCAAAGATGGTAGAGAGGAAGATTGGGGTTGTGGAGAGGTTTCTCAAGAGGTCTTACCTGAAGCCAAGAGGGTGAAAAGTAGGTTTCCTCAAGAGAACAAGGCCATCACTAAGCCAGGATGGTCGGTGATCCAAAGGTATTGGCTGTCATTGGCTCTCATCTTCAAGCTTGACCATATACTCTCATTCTCAGGTCAAGCTTGAGGAGGGGAGCTAAATGAGAAGCCAGTGCCATAATGTTCAAGCTGAAGAAAAGGAAACAAGTGGAGTTGAACAAGGATACTCTTGGCTGAGCAAAGAGAAGGCAGTTCACTGAAAAGATGGCAGCTGACTCTTTGCAAAGTCCCCCTATCAAGTCAGTTCTACAAGTCACTTTGTAAGGCCATTTTGAAGAAGGATGAAGTTAGGGATTCAAGTGCAAGCCAAGAGGGCAGACACTCCTCATTATCATCCCAAAGACATGTTGGCTTGATCTCAACCCATGATGATGGCAAGAAGTCAGAAACAAAGGGGAGACAAGCTGTGAAACAAGAAGAAGGTTCAAATGGAACCAGTTGAGTGTGAAGCAGGAAAGGAGTGGCACCCTTCCTAGCCAATAAAGTTGTCTGAACCTAGGCTGGATTGCTTGTACTCTTTTCTATATAATTAGGTTTTAGTGAGGCAAGTAATCTCAGTTCCAATCTTGCCCAAATATTCTTATGGTCAAGCTTGAGGGGGAGTGTTGGAATAACGAAAGAAAGAGAGGAAGAAGAAAATATGGTTGAAGAAACAATCTCGATCAAGCAGACTTGACTTGCAAGAAAAGATGAAGGCTGTCCATACACTACTTGACCTAACCTGACTTGCAAGGCAAGGAATGTGATTGGGAAACTCTTGGACGTGGCCAAAGCTCCAGAAACCTAAGGATACTTGATTTGAATTCAAATGGAAGGAGCTGGTCTGATTTGGACAAGAAAATATCACATGTGGTGCATAAGAAGAAGGACTGACCTGTCACTATCACACCAAACTGAATGTGCCCTCTTCCTCCAGTCACTTTCTCTTCCTCTGGACGTGCCAAGTCCATGCCATAGCGTGCTCCTTACCAGTCTGCCCCAGCCAGTTCTGAACCTGCTCTGATCTCTCTTTCTCTAGAAAATTAGTTATTTAAGTTTTCATGTTTTATTAGTAGTTTATTGTTCTTGTAATGTCTTGTAACTTGGCTATAAAGCCCCCACATGTAACCCACAAAATTCCTAAGGAGAATTGAGCTTCCTCCTTCATTATTCTCTCTAGTTCATACACTCTCATAATCTCTCTAAGTCTCATACACTCTCTCATACTCAGAAACTCTCTTAAACTCTCCATAATCTCTCATACTCTCTAGAGTGAGAGTTAAGTCTCTCCTTCACCCAATCTCCTATTCTCTAGTTCTTATACTCTCTCAAGTCTCTTAGTCTCTGGTCACACGACCTCACACTCACAAACATTCTCAACCTCACTAAAATCTCTCATTCTCTCATTTAAGGCAATTCTGCCTCATACTCTTGTCTCTCATCCATTATCTTGTTTTCTCTCAACCAGAATCTCACATATTTTCATTCTCACCATATTCTCTCTATTCTCACAATTACACCTTGGAACAAGAATTAGGATATATGGTAAATTCAGTTGTGGTCTAATTAAAAACCTATCTTGGAAAATCTAATGGGACAAAACCAAGAATGGGAAAAAGAGTACACACAAATGCCTTTTCTAATTGTTGATCACCTTGTTCTTGGACTGAATTTCAAAATGGTTAAGTCATTGAAAATCCCTTCTTGTTCTGGTTCAAGCTGCCTATCCATGATCACATCATCCTCTCTGTCTTGAAAGAATTTATCCTCAAATCTGGATCATCACAAGAAAAGAAACTAAATCAGTAACATCAAATCCACTGCTCACATTATATTTACCTTGCAAATCGAGGTGGTGGACACTGTTGCTGATTCTTGTGTGATCATGAAAGAACCATCGATTTTTCTTATTGTTTTTTTTTGGAGATTGAACCTTTTGATCTTGGACACTCGAAACAAAGCTTAGATATCCAATGTTTTAGGTTTAAGACATGTTTTTGTTTAGATTAAAATCCGTTTTTTTTCCTTAGCACATGATGCATAAAAAGCAGACATTTATTTGGTATATCAAAAGAGGTTTTGTGGACTAAAATGTTATCAATGTACAAGACAATGTGATTCTTCCCTCTATTATGCATATCAAAGAATGTATTGTACACTACAAAAATTCTTTAAAATAGCAAAGGACATAATAGCAAAGGACATGCAACGGAATATCCGTAGCCATAAACATTAGCTACAAAATAGCACGAACAATGACAAACTAAATTATTTTGTTAACTTTCGTAGCTAATACGTAGCGGTCCGTTATTTAGCTATGAATAGGGTTTGTTGCCGTTTCTTAGCTAAATAGCAACAATTTAGCTAGAGATAGTTTGTCATAAAAAAAACTATCTAGTAATAAACATCTACAAAACAAAATTTGCTAAACTAGAATGGTAATGTGGCCTCAACGAAGCATCACCATCACATATATATTATATATTATACTTAAAGTTATAGCTGTTTGTGATAAATGCCAATTTTTGTAGTATTGTTAATATATGTTAACTAATTGATAATCTGCGCACATGTGCGGGATGAATAAATTATGGTAACCCGTCCTTCAATCATCAGATATTTATGCTGAAATAGGAAAATCTGGATCAAGCTTTCTGCAACACAAGTAAAAAGAAAAAAGACGTATGAAAAGATGCACCAATAACCAAAAATATGGAAATTTACGGTTTTGGAGCTTCACTTTGAAGAAACCTAAAATCAAGTTCTTGAGCCGCTGCGAAACCAACATAAAACAAATTGAAATTCTGTCAGGAAATATAGAATAAGTAGTTGAAACAACAAATATATGAAATAGAGAAAATCCAAGGAACCATACGATTGTTTGTTCATAGTCCTCTAAACTTATGTACTCGCCATAGCTGACGACGTTTGAATTATCTTTGAAACTTTGGTAAAGAATAAAAATTAAATCTATCTTGCAGCTTTTCTGGCTTCCCAGAAAAGGATCAAACGTAAGTGTAGTTCGGCCTACGATGGCCCTAGTGGGACCTTGTTGAAATACAATGCAAGCGGAGACTTGTTGGAGGATTGGACTGGTTTCATGGTCATCGATTGAAGCTGTTGAATAGAGGTTGTAGAATATGATTCCATGAAAGCCTTGATGGTGGGTTTATATAGGTGGTGCAATGAGCGGGAAGGTACACAGATTTCATCCCTAATGAAGATAATAATAAAGAACATATATGAATAATTAAGAATGGATTTGTGATTACTACTCAAAAACAAACATAAACGGAGGTTTGGAGGGATTTGGAACAATGAAGACGAAGTGGAAGAAGCAGACGACATAGTGGTATGAAAATCAGGTTTTGACAGAGGTATGGGTTTCATATCGGCCATATAGAGTTATTTTTAAATGGGCAATTTGATATACCTTGTTATTTATCAGTTTTAGACCATTATTTGTACTCTATTTGGAGTCTACTATGTGCGTCTAAACTGTGTTGAGTCTTTCCATGTCAAGGTATATTTTAGAGAATTATGGAGATTGTTAGAGCATTCAGAGAAGATATCTAGTAGGTTTTTACGATCAGCTAAGTACGAGTCGAAGTCAAGCATGACCATCGATCAACGAAGCATCCCTGATGTCGATCGACGGCCTACTTTCAAAAGTATTGACCGACTTCAAGCCCAAGTGAAGACAAATTACGAGAATGACCCTAAACGATTTTTGACCTAGTTTATAAAGGTTCTGCCATTGTTTAGGCAAAAGACAAACAAACAACACAAAGTATTATTACAGCTTTTAGTTTTCTTAGTAGTTTAAGGGAGAAAATCTGAACTCCTTCGGAAATTTGTATTGAAACCCCATTATTTATTCTATGCATTATATTATTCGGTCTATCATGTTTTCTATGATCATCTCTGAGTATTTCTCTTGTTAGATTTAGGGTTCATAATAGTATTGATGAATTAGCCTCGAAATAGGATTACTAGGATGAAGAAATATCAATATTTGGAATTGTGTTTTAATGCTTGCATTCTAGAGTAGCTAACTAGAAACCTGAAGTTAGGACATGGACAACTGTGGGAGTAGGTTTGTGCCAGAATTGATTCCAGTGAGCTAGGTTGATAGATAGGTGTGAGAGATGGTTTAATTAACCTAGCAGATGAACTTCATGTCCGATCAGCATCGATCGACACTCGGCCTTAGCCGCCAATCAACGGTCTACTCCTATGTCCGCATACGAAAGTTGGGACAAGAGAGGGGGGGGGTTAGACTAGTTAAATAATATCCTCGCATATTAATAATTTCATGCACCCTATCCACTATAATTCACTTGCCTGAAACCCTAGATCTATCGGTTTTCATATCTGAATCAAATTTACTTATTTAGACAAATATATTTTCAGACAAATTTACAATAAACCTCCTATTTTTAGCTTGCCTAGCTTAGCCATACGAATACAAAAATTTATTGTGTGCCCTTGCTCTCTGTGGATTCGATCCCTATATACTACAATTAGACCTCTCTTGGAAAGAGTAATTCGTAGGATTAATTTGATATATTGCCTTCTTTAAAATAAACCTTAACCTGCACGCTATCAAATTTTCCGCCATTGACGAGGAGTAAGGATCGCCATTAGATTTATTTTCTAGGGTTTAGTCTAGGCTTTTTCTTTACTGCAAGTTACTAATAATTTGTTTTTCTTGTCTTTCAGGTGCATGTCCAATAGTACCAGAAGCAATAAGAACAAGGAATTACTCTTCTCAGATCTAGTTGTAATCGAAAGTTCCATCCGTAAACATATCCGACAAGTATTGATCGACAATAGCACTCAACCGCCGATCGACGCTTTTTCAAGACCAACATCGATTGAAAATACCCACACGACATTGATCGACGGTAGTTCGTTATTTCAGATGGTTGTGACTTTAGTTGTGTTTGGAGATGAGTGAGGGGACCTTTATGACCTAGAAGGTCATCTACGTAATGCAACATGTCAAATAATTGATGATCTGGGGGCTGTAATCCCTGAACCAGAAGTAGAAGCAGGCGATGCAATAAATCGACCTGAAGCTAAAGCCCAAGCTGCTCAATAGACACTAGCAGACTACAATCATCCAGACCATTTCTATACTAACAGATCCACTATTCATCCCCCAACTTTCCAAAGGAACGAATTTGAGATCAAACTGTCCTTCTTCTCACTTTTGCGTAGACATCCTACCATGGATTGAGACATGAGCACCTGATGGATCATCTAGGGCGGTTTGAGGATCTAGTATTTGCTATTAAAGCCAATGGATTCCCTAAGGACTATCTATTTTGTAAGATCTTCAAGTACTCCCTTTGATGGAGAGGCTTCACATTGGCTTAAGCAGCTACTCTGACATCCTAGACATACATCAAGAATGCATTCTTGCGCAATTTCTTTGATGATTCGCGAGCAGAAGACTTAAGAAGCAGAAGCGCTACATTCACATATGAACGTGGAGAATCATTCAGAAGCTCTTGGTGCAGATTCAAGTCCTACCAGAGAGACTGCCCACACCAAGATTTCAACGAGGTTCAAATACTTAGCACCTTCTTTAGAGGTATTGATATGCAGCACCAGATGGATTTAGACACAACTAGTGAAGAAAATTTCAGCACTAGGAGTCCATAAGAAGTAACAAGGCTTATTGAGAATTTGTCATCTAACAATAGCACCAAGAACACCGACTATGAGAGGAAGAAATCAGCTCCATCTTTGAGCAAAGAGAAAATATATGAAGTCAAAGCAAAGCTGGATAGTGTTCAAAAGTTTCTTCAGGAAGCAAGAAGAAGAAGAAGAAGAAGAAGAAGAAGAAGAAGAAGAAGAAGAAGAAGAAGAAGAAGAAGAAGAAGAAGAAGAAGAAGAAGAAGAAGAAGATCAATGGAAAGATAGATGCTTTGTACATAAACCTCAACACAAAGTTTGAGACTCTCACCACTCATTTCAAGAAGTTGGAGAATCAAGTAGTACAGAAAAGTGAGTCCATTCAGAGACATGAGACCCTAATTAAGGAGAAAGGGGAAGCTAGTCGGAAGTACCACGTCAGTGCATTGATAGGTGATGATTTTTGGCAATAGGTGAACAGAGAACAACTCCAAGAAGAAGATTTTTTAGTAGAAAGTGCCATGTCTTTCGGCAGTTCACATTGGTGTCGATTGAAACCTGAACTTGAGCATCAATCGACAAAACCTTCATAGTCTGTATCTTCGTGTGAGTCTTCAAACATCAATCGACATAGAGATGACCACATCGATCGACAGTTTCCAACAGCAGAAGTTGTTCGTCTACCAAGTCTGAATGCAAGCTCAGACCTCTGAGTATGGAGACTCAAGAACAGAACGCCGATACACCTGAGCCAATGACAGTTGATAAGACAATAGAAAGGCACCCCAAAAGGAAGAAAAATATTCTTAAACATCTTTGCAGAGAAGCAACTAACAAAGAGATGAATGACTTTTCCAAAAGAGTTTTTAAAATTCCTTTAGATACTCAATTTGATGAAGCGTATTATACTTGTAGATTATGGATGTTTTTTCAGAGAGTCCAAGGAAACAGAAAAGGACATATATCGCATGTTCAATGACCTCAAAGAGAAGCTGAAGCAGAAGACCACTCTCAAGAAGAAAATCGACCCTGGGAAATTTGTGATTCCATTTTTTGTCAAAGGTCACGAGTATCCCAATGCCATCTGCAATACTGGATCATCACTCAGCATCATGCCTAGAGTTATGGCAGAGAAGCTAAGACTGAAAGTGGACCTTCTAGTGATTCATTCACCTTTGTGGATTGCTTCAAAGTGAATTCAGGAGGGATAGCTAGAGACGTCCCAATGCAGATTTGTAACGCCTTAGTCCTAGTAGACTTCCATGTGATGGATATAAAGATTGACTGGAACTCTTCCCTACTCCTTGGAAGAGAATTCATGGCCGCAGTGGGGGCTATCTGCGACATGAAGACAAACAAGTTGTATATATCCTTGATTGATCCAAACACCTTTTATGAACCTGTTAAAGTCAAGAACAAGGCTACTATGATAGAACTGATTGATAATCCTGGCTTGATTGCTACATGCTTCTGTAATTACGATCAACATGAAGAGCATGCAGACACAACATCGATCAATACCCAACCCTTGGTATCAGTCGACGACAGTTGTATCCAGAACCTGCACGGAATCCACCCTTCAGCATCGATCAATACTCAACCACAACCATCGGTCAACAGTTATGCCACAAATCAGAACGACGAAGACAATTAAGAACATAGTCTACATTGGACGGCAATACTGTGAGATGGCACAAGAGAACAATAACCCAGAATAAGATGCTTCCTACTTTGGGGAAGAAGTAGTCGAGTATGCACTAGAGGAGGCTGGAAATTTCAAAGGATCTTATGGAACATGGAATGCAACATCGATCGACGGTGACTCAATACCATCGATCGACGACAATCCAGAAGGATATGATGACGATTATGGTTATCTCAGACAAGATGAGTTTGTAATTATGAGTGACCCAGATGGATATGCACGAGCAATGGATGGAAGTATTCTCAATGTATCCAAGGAAGATATCGCAGACATACTCGCTATGGCCAATGGATCAGTGAATCTCTTCAGACAACAACAATCGATTAGAGCAGTAAATTCAGCATCGACTGAGGGCAACACATGGCCATCGATCGACAGTCATCACTGCAGCAATTAGGCAGAGACTGGTAACAGAGAACTTATTACAAGACAAGCTTGATGAAGTTTACATTTCTCAAGACGATGAGGAATAGTATCTACCAGAGTTTGGAGGATATTTCAAAGCCCACAAATGCCAGGCTTAACGTGTTGATGGGATGCATTCAAGCACTCAAAGAAAGGATGAGTAGAATGGCGATTGCTCAGAGAAGGATGGATAACCAGAGAACTAGAGCAGAAGAAGCTGTGAGAGGATTCATCAATGACTGGTTTGAGACGAGAATAGAGTATGTGGATACTTGCTTTCCACATTGGTTTGATGAACCACCTTTCTAGCCCAGAAGTCCAAACATCAAGCTTAAGATTATAACCAAGCGTTAAGTGGGAGGCAACCCACTGTTTAGTAAGTTTTATTTTTAATTAGTTATTACTTACGTTTCTTCTTTATTACCTTAGGTTTTCAAGAGAAGTAGAAAATTTTGAAACCACCACCTCACCATCGGTCGACACTCACCACACACCATCAGTCGACACTCTTTACGGAGTTTGGTAACCTTGACTTTCTCTCTACCTTTTACTTGTGATTTAGTTTTTCTTAACCGAACCCGACGGGATATCACTGGAGATAGTGTTATTTAAGTCTGGGGGAGGTTCGCTGATGCTTTTATCGATTTTTGAGATTTTATTTATTAAGTTTTTCAGATAGTTTTTATAGAGTTAAGAAAGAGATTATGATGAGAACTTATTTATTGACTAATCACACTATAGCATCCTTCTTAGACATGTTGATTGCAGAGATTACTAGAGATGCCAAAGGGGATCATCATGCCATTAGATCGCGCTTACTAAGAAAGTTTGAAGAAACTAAAGATGATCTCCAACCTAATACTGGCTATTTTGCTTGCTTTGGGGCTTGGTATACATTAGATCGAATTCTTTCTGCAAGTTTATAAGGTACTAGTCTGTATACTTCTGATTTCCCTTCCCTCTCTCTCTTCGGAATCTATAAAAGAAAAGATTGAGATGATTTTCTGAGATGCAGAGGGGTAGGTACATTACTCCGAATCACCAAAGTTCTCCGAACATACCTGAACCTGAAAATACTCTGAGACATACTCTAAACACATATAATAGACTCTAAATATGACTGATATCATGGCACAATAGTGGTAAATATCAGGCCTTATCAATATATTTTGTTATTAACCAGTTTTAGACCATCATTTGGACCCTATTTCGAGTCTACTTGTTAGACTGTGTTTTACAGTTTTGGTAGGTCAAGGTACATTTTGGAGCAGTATGGAGAAAATGGAACTTGTTAGAGCATTCAGAGGAGATATCTAGTAGTTTTTCACTATCAGCTAAGTATGAGTCGAAGTCAAGCATGACCGTCGATTGACGGAGCATCCTTGATGTCGATGAACGACCTACTAGCAGAAGTATTGGCTGACTTCAAGCCCAAGTCAAGACAAATTACGAGAATGACCCTAAACGAGTTTTGACCTAGTTTATAAAGGTTCTGCTATTGTTTAGGCAGAAGACGGAGAAACAACACAAAAGTATTATTTACAGCTTTTAGTTTTCTTATTAGTTTAGGGGAGAATATCTGAACTCCTTTAGAAGTTTGTATTGGAACCCCCATTATTTATTATATGCATTATATTATTCAGTCTATCATGTTTTCTATGATCATGTCTGAGTCATTTTCTTGTCAGATTTAGGATCCATAATAGTATTGATGAATTAGCCACAAAATAGGATTGTTAGGATGAGAAAATATCAATCTTTGGAATTGTGTTTAATGCTTGCATTCTAGAGTAGCTAACTAGAAACATGAACTTAGGACATGGAGAACTACGAGGGTAGGTTCTGTCCTAGAATTGATTTCATTGAGCTAGGTTGTTAGATACATGTGAGAGCTGGTTTAATTAACCTAGCAAACAAACTTCATGTCTGATCAGCGTCAATCGACTACTCCTCTGTCCGCATACGAGAGTTGGGAGATGAGGGGGGCCAGACTAGTTAATTAATGTCCTTGCATATTAATAATTCTCTGCATCTTAACCACTATAATTTACTTGCCCGAAACCCTAGATCTATCGTTTTCCCTATTTGAATCAACTTTACGTATTTTGACAATTTCATTTTCGGATAACTTACAATAAACCTCTTATCTATAGATTGCCTAGCTTAGGCATTAGGAATACATAAATCTATTGTGTGCTCTCTCTCTCTCTGTGGATTCAATCCCTAATTACAACAATTATACCTCTCTTTGCAAAATTAGTTCGTAGGGTTAATTTATAGATTTTCTGCTTTAAAATAAACCTTAATCCGCACGCTTTCACAATTAAACACAAATTAATCGGTAGAATAATTGTATGATAACTCAAAGCTAGGCTGACGTGGCAGGTGGGAATCCTTTGATTGGATGATTTTTCTTGGCGACGTGGACAACTTCTCTACTCACAATATTCTTCTTTTACTATTATATTAGATGAGTTAAAAGAGCCATACTTGGTATTTAGGTTTAGCCTGTGTCAGTTGGGAACATATATTCTATACTTATTATATAAATGTATGACATATACATTTAAATTTATGACATTTTTAATAGCAACTAGGTGGCCGGCCCGCATCCTGTGCGGACATGAACAGATTCAGTTATGGACTTAATAGTGGTTGGGTTTTGGCAGACACGGATTTTATATCATAAAACCACTGTGTTTGGGGTAAAGCAACGACACATGCAAATGTTGGTACTCTATATTTTACATGGACGTGATGGAACAAAGTATCTTCAGTATCAGGGTGCAACATATTGTGTGTATGTATAATTGCAACATCATTAAAAATCCTAATATGTGTGTTTAAGATGTAATTTTATTACTCTTCACTACCCATCTCAGAAATCGAAAAGATAAATAATTGCAACAGTTTCTATATTTTCCTTAATTTATTGGAAAAAGTAAAGGTACACGTTGTTTTATGGTAGTGGTTTGTTTAGGAAAAAATGGAGCTTATTATAATAAGAATAAGGAAACACGTTGAGACATAGGGTTTTCGTAAACTTGCGGCATACTCCTTAGAATCGTATCTCACGACAATTTCTAAAATATCATATAGTTACTATTCCTTAAATTAGGCAAATTCAGTTACCATATTTTAGATAATCATATTAACTATATTTTTTCCTTACAATTTCTTTAAATTCATATGGTTAAATGGAAAATTAATAATCATAAAATCAGAATTTCTTTGAATTTTGATTGGCCGAAAATATAGTTGGCAAAAATATTAAAAAAAATTGAAAAGGCAGTGGCATACAATGTAAATAACTTCAAAAAGTGAAGGCAAAATCCTAGGAGAGATTCTTCTTTAATATATAGAGGGATATCATTATTAAAACAAATAAATTAAATAGGAAGAGTATGAAAAGGTGTTCTCATTTTAAAAATTATTAGAATTTTTGAAGCTGTTTGTCTCTTTATGAATAATTCAAACTTCTTACAGAAATATTAGTTATATAAATTAATCATATTAAAGTATTAATACTAAATTATTGACATATTTTTTCATAAAATTTACCAATAAAATGTTTTTAGATCGACCGAAACAATGAAGACATCTGTGATTGGAAGTTTCCTCTTATTTTAATTTTAGACTAATTATTATTTTCAAAACCAAACGTTTATGACAAATCAATGAGCACTCTTGTCATGGAATGGGAAGAACATGGACCCCAATTTGATGAAGCATGTTGCTGGATTTTCCATGAAATCCAACGATTTTATGTCCATCTTTGTGGAGTATGAAGCTTGGTACTGTACCGAATCCAAAAACATTAGAGTAGTTTTTGCTGGTAGTGAACCTAAGCATTGTTATAACTCCGGATTTATCATCGTAGTCACCCTCCACTGATATGAGATATTCTGCAGGATCACTTAGCGTGGACTGAAAAAAAAGAAGGATAATAATTAGTTAACTATATCTTATATATAGCTGTAAATTATTAAGAAGTGAATCAGTGACCTCTTGGACATCAGATAGAGTCTTGCTCCCATGATCATCACCGAAGACTCCACGACCGTTTTAGGCATACATAAACTTGACAAACCCTATAGCATTTTTGGTTAGTCCAATGTATATCTTTTCAATACGGTTGAAAGAGTTATTGTCGTCCCAATAATCTCCTCCATCGCCACCCTTTGCGGACATACTTACAACAAAAAAAATCACAATTATTAAAATTTAAGCAAGTTAAATGCGTACATACTTACAACAAAAAGACTAACTACGGCGTGAAACCCTAAATATCATGATATAATTTATTCCTTCGACATTGACCTCTATATATATGAAGTGAATCATATAGGTTTGTAACGACGCCAAGGAAATATTCATAAAATAAATTATGGAACCGTTTAAGTAAAGATAGTTATTTTTTTTTGGAAGAAAATTAAATGCATATGAAATGATTCTAATTTGCGCAAGTAATCAATATGATTTACCGTATTAATTAATATTATATCGCAAGTAATCAATATGATTTACCGTATTTTTAGTAAATGATAGTAGTAAATACGTGTATTAATTAATATTCTTGCGCAAGTAATATTAATTAATTTCCTACTCCTTCAATTTGTCTTATTTATTTAGTAAGTATTCAATGCATTGAACATATAAATATTCTTGCACAAGTAATATTAATTACTTTCCTACTCTTTCAATCAGTATTATTTTTTTAGTACGTATTCAGTGAATTAAACATATAAATATTGGAAATACAGTTTGATAGAATTAATAATATTATTTCAATTTAAACAAAAAATCATCAATTCGAATTAATAATATTATTTCAATTTAGTTAAATAAGTAAAAATAAAGATTATGATAGAATTCTAAATATTTTAGTTGATCTAATCTTTAATATGATAAAAAATTCAAACTTATTATTTAGTGAATTTGACATAGATACTATATATCTCACAATTCATATATTGTACTTTCTCTTTTTGTTTTCTATTTTCTTTATAATTATGAGTGCATGTTATTATTTCTTTATAAATCAACCTTGAGTTCTCTTTGGATTTTGATCAAAACAATGATCAAAATTATTATAAATTTTAAATATATATAAAATTTACTTAACGTAAATAATATAAAATTTACTTAACGTAAATAATATAAAATTTAACGTAAATAATATAAAATTTACTTAACGTAAATAATATAAAATTTACTTAACATAAATAATATAAAATTTACTTAACGTACAAGACGCTGCACACCTGTACAAACAACTCATCAAGTCAGAAAACTATAATACAAACACATCAAGATGAATAATGAAATAAAGAAACAAACAAACCTTGTTCTACAAGGACGTCATCTACAACTTTGGCAACCTGCAACACATATTTACAAAACAATTCGAATATTAGCCAAGGAAACTGGAGTAAGCGCGAAACAAAAAATAATAATTCCATTTTAAAAACCTTATTAAAATGTTCATATTGTCTGTTTCCTAATCCAAACACTCCATAATTCAAGTTCTTAAGCCATTCTCCTCTGTCATTCCCCTGTAACACACATGTCTAAAACTTCAGAAACAAGTAAACAGAACTAAACAAGCCACGCAAAGAAAAAAAAAAGACTCACCTTTGTTATGATTTAATCCTTCGACTTTGACCTCTATATATATAAAGTGAATCATATAGGTTTGTAACGACGTCAAGCAAATATTCATAAAATAAATTATGGAACCGTTTAAGTAAAGATAGTTAATTTTTTTTAGAAGAAAATTAAATGCATATGATACGATTTTAACTTGCGCAAGTAATCAATATGATTTACCGTATTTTTAGTAAGGGATAGTAGTAAATTATGTATTAATTAATATTCTTGCGCAAGTAATCAATATGATTTACCGTATTTTTAGTAAATGATAGTAGTAAATACATGTATTAATTAATATTCTTGCGCAAGTAATATTAATTACTTTCCTACTCCTTCAATCTGTCTTATTTATTTAGTAAGTTTTCAATGCATTAAACATATAATATTTTTGCCCAAGTAATATTAATTACTTTCCTACTCATTCAATCGGTCTTATTTTTTTAGTAAGTATTCAATGCATTAAACATATAAATATTCTTGCGCAAGTAATATTAATTACTTTCCTACTCATTCAATCGGTATTATTTTTTTAGTAAGTATTCAATGCATTAAACATATAAATATTCTTGCGTAAATAATATTAATTATTTTCCTACTCTTTAAATCTGTCTTATTTTTTTAGTAAGTATTCAATGTACTAAACAAAATAAGGTTAGTATTTATAGGGCTTCCTTTTTTGTTATGTCGATGAAACAAATAAATCAAAAATGAATTTCCGAAAAATCAACCAATAGAATCGCGTTATTTCGGCTGAGAAGAGCTCTGTGAGCGCCACGTGTCAAATGTACTTCTCATTTAATAGTAAGGAGGATATGTCGATATTTAATGTTGTAAATTATATAGTAACATAAAATAGTAAATATAGACAATAATTATTAATTAAGTATCTCCCTATATTAATGTTCCTAGCCTTCTGTCACGAGTAATGACATATGAGTGTGCATTTCAGTTTAATTACGGGTTCGATTTAGGTTCAGTTCGGTCTTTTGGGTCAAAGAAAAAATTAATTAAAATCAACTTACATTTAGTTTGGTTTCGTTTATGTTCGGTTTGGTTTATGTCTATTTGACTTTTATTGAGTTTTGTTTTTGTGTTCAGTTTAGTTTAATCGAATTGTTTTTTAGTTTTGTTCTATTTCACTTACAAATATAATTTATAAAATAAAATAAATTATCTTTTGCTACATATTTTTTTAAAATGAAATAAAAGTTTTCGTTATATTTCACTTAATTTAGAACACTCGGCCAAAAGTAACACGACACCCTTAAATAAGTTATATATTTAACAAAAAACTACCTAATGGTTATGGTACCTGATATTTTCCCAAGAATAGCTTACTGTACTACAAGAGATTCATAATGTATAAAATGTTCATAAAACTCTAACGAATATAAGGAAATGTATAAAAAATGGTCATATAATAAAATGTATTAATTTTAAATGTTAGAAGTAGATAAATATAGTAACATATGTAGTTCAATATTATCAAATTTATAAGTGCACAATCATCATTTAAGTGTTTTTAACACATTAAAATTACCAAACATCAAATGAAAGCATTAAAAAGTTATTTATTTTCAAATTCGAATTTGGTTTTACATAATAAAATTTTTATTGGTCCATTCAATGGTCTTCTTCTAATAATCCTAGTCAGGTCAATCAAATTGAAATATAAAAAGGCTGAAATATAAAAAGGCTGACGAGCTCTTTGAGCTTGACACATAAGCATGCTCCTTTATGGTTGTTACTAGATTCTGACCATCCCTTTTAAAGGCGGAATTATTTTTTGTATTAATAGTTTTTTGAAAAAATTAATTTTTATATTTGTATTTTTACATCATATTTATGTTTAATATTAATTCTGTTTATTTTTTGGTAAATATATTAAATATTTCATGGTTAGTAAATTTTACTAAGCCGTGTGAAAATTAAAATTTTTAGTAGTTGTAGATTTTTTAAATTTCATGTAATTTATGTTACATATATTTATATGATTCAGTTTTATTATAATAAATTATTTTGAGGATTTAGATAATTTTGACCCGCATTATGATTTTTTGTAGTTTATATTTTTAATTTTTGTTTTAACAAAGTTTATTATTAAATTTGTGTACATGATTGTAGGTAAGATAAATTTTTAGTTTTATGAAGAAAGTTCCAACCCATACTATATAAAATATTTTAGTACTTATGCTAGGTGTTGACCTGTACTAAAACACAAAACCATAAATTAAATTTTTTTTTTGATATTTTAATTTATATAAACTATAAATGCTTTTGCGGTAAACGGTTAGATTAGAATTTTGTCAAATAATATACGTCATATGAAAATAATTATATAAAAATCAAAATAGTATAATGAATTCAGTTTTATTTTTAAATACTAAAATTGGGATTTTTACCAAATATGACTCAAAACATGATTTTAATTGCAAATCTATACCCAAACATTAATCAAATGCAAAACTAACCTAAAAGCTTTGTGAAATTACAGCCAGCTTCTTGTGACCAAACAAAAAATCAGAAATAATTTTTACGAATATAGTCCCAATAAGTCGTCTGAGTCGTCTGAGATTGGAAGTCGTCTGAGATTGGAAGTCGTCCAGACGACTTACATGTTAGTCGTCTGAAGTAGTAAAAATAATTTTTAAATTAAAAAAAATGTTTTGACAAATGAAAAATTAAAATCATGTAACTATAAACGGTTTTAAGTGATGTAAATTAAAATATAATAAAATTAAATAGTTTTCAACATAGATGAGTGAAAGTAGTTAATCATAATATTATTTGGTTTTAGGGTTTTACAACATATGTTGTAGTATTGTATTTATTCTTGAATGTTATTTTTTAAATTAAAATTTTACCTATATGTGTTTATTTATGTGTATAATAAACACTTTTTAAGTTTAATTTGATTTTATGAAGTGTTTAGTTAGTTAATTAAGTTTAGGGATTATGTTTAGGGTCTAGACGACTTACATGTAAGTCGTCTCGTGAACTATTTACACAAGATGACTTACATGTAAGTAGGTCATACCGGACCGAATTTTTAATTTTACCAATGTACTTTTAAACGTAATCAGATCATTTACCGGATATATAAATACATTTTTTTTACTTTTTCACAACTTTTGGTAACCCTAAAACCGTTTCTTTCCAAGGGCGATAACGAAGACGACTCATTTACTCATTTCTTTACTATCTCAGATCAGATTTCTTCCGTCGTTCTTGTATTCCGTTGTTTTCACCGCCGGTAATCTCTCCTCTTACGACGAATCATGTTTCTCCTTCATTCCATAGAGTATTGTAGTAGTTTAAACTGACCAACCGCTTCACTGTTTTCAGATCTGAAACCATGTGTTGAACTCCCTCACCAGTAAGTTATTTCTCCTGTCTTAAGGCGTTTATCCGCCGTAAAACCCTAAAAATTGCAGTCTTGATTATTCTTTGGTAAGTCCTCTGACAAGTCTTCTAGCAGAAGACTTATCAGACGAGGTAAGTCGTATGATAAGTCTTCTGCTAGACGACTTACTGGTAACTCGTATGACAAGTCGTCTAGTAGAAGACTTATCAAACGACTTACTGGTAAGTCCTCTAACAAGTCTTCTAGCAGTAAGTCGTCTGATAAGTCTTCTGCTAGAAGACCTAGCAGGCGATTTTGAGATATGTTTGTAAGTGGTCGCATCTGAGTATTGTCCTCACCAAAATTTACATGTTTGTTTTGATTTTTTTTCCAGACCGGAAAAATGGATTTGCCAGAACTCCCGAAGAGAAATTTTACCTTAGGAGAGGAGCCACATCCAACAAAAAGCATTTCGTATCATACTGATGACTCTAAGTTGTTTGCTGCTATAAAAGATGCTCTTCATGGTGATGAATGGGAGGAGCTCAAGGAGTCAAGGTTGGGAGTGTTCATTAAGTTGAAAGAGCTTGCGTTTGAATGGGCATCAAGGCTGGTTCATTTCATGCTCTGTTTCCAGTTTGACATCAAGTGTCATGCCAAACATGTTCTTCATTGCATCTTTGATATGCTGCTTATTCAACTCATCAATGATTCTAACACGATCTATGAAAAGCCTACCAATATACTTTGGAATACAGTGTTTCCGCTGAGCGATTCTGTCTGACACAGAACATGTATAAGTTTCCACATACTTGGTAACCCAAAACGTGTTGTTCCCATGTTTCACACTCGCTCTGACCTTCCATCCACAACCATTAACACGACATGTTGCCACAAGGAGAGTTTTCGTTGACTTGTATATTTTGAAAGAGAACCTAAACCTCACCGCTGTCAACCGTAACTCTGAAACCAGTGCATCCCTACTAAAAAAATTCTGGTTGACATAGATATTGTTAGCATTCGATCTCCCTCCTTCACTACCATATGTCCTTTTGAAATCTTCAAAACACATATTATCATCTTCCTCATCATCCTCAACTTTAACCTTTCCATACTCACTGTAATCAACTACATCATCAACCGCTTCATTAAAATCAGGGATATCATCATCCTCCTCCCCATCATCCTCCTCCTCATCATGATTTTCATCTTTAGCCAAATTTTCATCCCCTTCATCAGCTTCATCAACTTCATCAGTTTCATCAACTTCATCAGCTTCATCCCCTTCCTCTGAAACTGTTTTCATCTTGCTTGATACACAAAGACGTATTTCATGCGTTTTAGTTATCTCAAGCAAGTTCCGAACTTGTCTATCACTTGTAACATGAATAAGAGGGATTTCTGGAGTCATGGAATGCATCATTGCTTCTGGTAATGAGTAGGTTTACTCCACATACTTTGTGTTCATGTCCAGGTTATAATCTTCTTGAGCCATTTCAACAAGTTCATCATGTGTCAAACCTTCTTTCAAAAGGAACATTCTCGCTCCTTTGAAATGATCAACCACAAACTTCCAACATCCATATTTTAACAACCATTCTCCATACAATGCATGTAAAGGACGAATCATCTGCAAAAGGTCAAAAAAAAAACATTAGCAAATGAAAGTTTGATAAACATTGACGCAGAGGACTTACACGGAGGTTGTCTGGAAGACTTACATGTAAGTCATCCATTTGGCTTAGTTTTGCAATTGATATTTAACCTAGAAGACTTACATGTAAGTCGTCTGACTTTGTTTGATAAAAAAAACTTGAGACGACTAACATGTAAGTCATCTAGGGGAAACGGGTTAGTTTTGCATTTGACCGGAATGTGTCAGAAATTTGACTTTTCCTGGACGACTTACATGTAAGTCGTCTAGAAGAAAATTAAAAATTAATATTTTATTTTTTCTAGACGACTTACATGTAAGTCGCCTCAGGTTAGTTTTAAAATTGAAATATCAAACAAAATATATATTTTTCCCAGACGACTTACATGTAAGTTGTCCATGATTTTATTCACTTTGATCAGAATCTCGGAATAAAATCATGGATGACTTACATGTAAGTCGTTTGGGAAAAAATATTTTTGTTTGATATTTCAATTGAAAAACTAACCTGAGACAACTTACATATAAATCGTCTAGAAAATAAAAATATTAATTTTTTAATTTTCTTCTGGACAACTTACATGTAAATCGTCCAGGAAATGTCAAATTTCTCACACATTCCGGTCAAATGCAAAACTAACCCGTTTCCCCTAGACAACTTACATGTAAGTCGTCTCGAGTTTTTTTTTATCAAACAAAGTCAGACGACTTACATGGAAGACTTAAATGTGTCTAGAGATTGACCAGACGACTTCCATGTAAGTCGTCTACAGCCAGACGACTTACCTGGAAGTTGTCTGGACGAACATCTGGAAAAAATCTCGATTCCATACCTTAAGTTAGTGAGATAACTTCATTGGCACACATAAATCTTCTCCAAGCACACATAAGCTCAAAAGAAAGTGACTCACCAAGAATCGTAAGCTTCAACGCCTCATTAAACCATAAAAATTTTGGGTTTTTTGGATAAATATGGAGAGAAAGTGAAAGAGATGTTGTTAAGAATGGAGAAAGAAGAAGTGAGATAACGATTTAGGGACATTAAGAGCTTCAAATTGGTTGTTCATGGTGGTTGGTGTATTGATGACAATGGTAATCTTGTAAATAATTGAAGATGATGAGGTTGAGAGAGTTAAAAAGACATTTTTGAAAACAAAAACTAATGGTATTTTCGTAAATAATGTAAACTTGTGGGGTGAATAGAAAAAAACAAAAATCCAAAAAAATCATAGGTTAGTTTTATAGTTGACTTTATGTTTTGGGTTAATTTTGCTAATAGCCCATTAAAATTTATATGAAATTATCAATCTTATAAAAAATGATTAAAAGATTTTTTTCAATTATTTTGTATTTGATTATTATTTTGTATCTCTCATATAATAACCTTAAAATATTTTAATCATAAGACAACAAGCGTAGATCAATAATGTAATCAAATGATATAATATTTGCTAATTTTAATATTTTATTTTTATCAAGTAGATTTTTTTTGTATCCAAATTAATATAGATATATATATATTGAATTTTATGTATAAAAATTTTAAAGTAAAGATTAGTATTGTTCAATAAAAATCGTAGACATTTGCCATAATTATAGTAACTTTAATAGTTTTAGTAAACTTAAATTTAGGAACTAAATGAATAAATAATAAGAATTAAAGATATTAACTAAACATATGTATTAAGTATTAATAGGTCAGTAGTAAACCAAAAAGAAGAAATAATTATATAGATGTAGGCGAGGAGCAATATTTCCATCGCACACACGTCAAATATTTATTTTTATTATATTAGATAGAAGATACATGTTAATATGCATATTTGCTTTTTGGTATAAACCAAAATGACAGCAGAATAATAATCATAACCGTTGAATAAGTATATGTATTTGATAGTAGTTGGTTTCAAAAAATTAGTTCCTAAAAATTAGGAACAAAAGTAGAAGCTACAAAATTATTTTATTAGTAATTAGTAAAAGATAGTTATGGCAAAATAATATGTGGGTGATAAATAGTTAGACCAAACAATTATTAATTGGTCATGATTATGTTTTAATAGAATATAGATTTAATCAATGCTCCATAATTAATATATAGAAGATATATTTAACAAAAACTTACATAATGGTTACGATACCCCTGATATATTTCTCAAGAGCATCTTATTGTATTACTGGATATTCAAAATGTATAAAAATGGACAGATAATAAAAAATCTAACACAGAGTGACTATACCGTGTAAACCTCACTTCAAATAATAGTTAACGATGGAAGCCAACACGAAAAAACCCTAGGCGGCTCTGGGCGATTCTGGAAATCTAGAGTGACGATCTGCAAACGACAGAGACGATCGTATCCTTGTACAATCTGCAATCTGGAGTGACGATATGCAAGCAGAGAGGACCGAGATAGCAGTCTCCTTGGATTGTGATTCTATCGTGGTGGTTTACAATATCGTACCTTTGTACGATTAGTCTGAAATTTTGATCGGATCTTCGGTATCGTATCTTGGTACGATTAGGGGTGCTCCTCTGTCTCTCTCTTCGGTTAGATCAAATGTATCCTCTTCTCAACTAGCTCTCATTGCTCTCCTTCGTCTGGTTTCAATCATTATCACGAGGTTTCATCATCATTCTTCAGCGAGCGATTGAAAGGCGTCTCGTGGAGCTAATAAAGTCTGACGAGGGCGGGATTGATAACGATCACCCTAGATTATGATCGATGTGTCGTAGTTGTGTGGCGTGACAGTGGCTGCGTGATCAGAGTGTTTGTTCGCGTGGTGTGGCCGTAGCCGTGTGATCGGTGGTGGGCTGTGCGGTTTTTTCACGATTTGATTTGTTTAGGGCGTTTTATTTTGACTTTAAGATTGAAGTGGAATATATCGATACTCGTTCTTATTATGGGTGGACACAAGAAAACTTGAGTAAAGTATTGGACAGTCCCAAACGATATCTGATATCACTAATCATCATAATGAATAGTTTTCGATCTACTCATATGGTAGATGTAAAGGGAAAAAGGAAAAGTCTCGATGACGATGATGAGCCAATACAGCTTACTGATCAGGAAAAATCACATATTGTCAAGGATTATCACCGTTCTCTGATTGGAAAGATCCTCGATCCCAAGAAACAAAAAGTGGAAAAGCTAATAAATACCATGATATCTCAGTGGGAGATGCATAATAAAGTCACATCAAATTATTTAGGGAATATGAAGTTTCTTTTCAAATTCGCCACTAAAGATGACTTGAAATCGGTCTTATGCCAGGAACCTTTCCACTATAATTTTTGTATGTTTGTGCTAGCCGCTGGGAGCCATGTTGGGCTCAAAATCGGTTACGACATAATCAACATCAGAAACTTCCAGAGAAATGTCCTGTTTAAAAAGAGAGAGATAATATTTTGAATAAGAAGCGTGGGAAAATCGTAATCAAGTTTCGTATGGTTCCCGAAGGAGGGTTCACACGATAAGTCCTCGAGAAAGGTTACTCTAGGCCTCAGACAAACGGATCCCCGAGCATCAAAACAATGAAACGACTATAAGGATCGATTGTCCAACTCACCGAACAGAAGAGTTGGCCAAGCAAGCTGTCCAACTCGCCGAACGGGCGAGTTAGACCGCACGAGCTAACCAACTCGCCCGTTCAGCGAGTTGGAACAGTCCAACTCGTCGAATGGGCAAGTTGGGCGACGTGGGCCGACCAACTCGCCGAACGGGCGATTTAGGCGACGTGGGCCAACTAACTCGCCCGTGTGGCGAGTTGGACCAGTCCAACTCGCTGAATGGCGAGTTGGATCGAACAAGACGAGCAACTCGCCCGTTCGGCGAGTTGGAGCAGTCTAACTCGCCGAACAGGCGAGTTAGATTGAACAAGATGACCAACTCGCCCATTCGGAGAGTTGGAACAGTCCATCTCGCCGAATGGGTGAGTTGGATCGAACAAGACGACCAACTCGCCCGTTCGGCAAGTTGGAGTAGTCCAACTCTCCAAACGGGCGAGTTGGATTGAGCAAGATGACCAACTCGCCCGTTCGGCGAGTTCGACCAATCCAACTTTCCGAACAGGCGTGTTGGGTCGGACGATCCATCTAACTCGCCCATTCGGCGAGTTGAATGCATCAATACATTTTTATCCCGTCCTCGTAACTCCCTCCTTCGAAATCGGATCAAAAACGTTCTTGTTTCGTCTCAATCGAATTTGACGTTGAAACCATACCGCAAGAACTCGTTTCCTCGTATAAAGTTCGAATTGATCGTGCAAAATGGCAACGGTTAACTAAACACCTAAGGTTGCATGCACTATACAAAAAATTCGAACTCTCGTCGGAATTGACGCCATTTTAGAAGCGCTCTTTCTAAAAAATCGTGAAAACGCTTAAGTCGAAAAACGGCCCGACAAGGTCTAAAACTCGGCTAAAAGCCCACTCGTGGTTTTACACGAAAAGAGCCCAATTGAAATGACGGTCTATCTTTTATTTTGCAGGAAGAGATAAATGTTAAGTTCGGATGATAAGTGTCAATTTTCCAAGATAATGATGAAGATCAAGATAAAAAAGAATATTTCTGCGAAACGATAAACTCGACCTAGGGGCAAAAAAGGAAAGGGTAACCGACCCAAAAGGAATATATATGGGGAGCTAAAACAAAATGCGCAGGGATGAGAATATTTAGACCTAGAGAAATTCTAGCTTAGAAAAACTTATAACTTAGGTGGCAAGAACCGCAGAGTTATACTCAGACGTTTATCCCTCTTTGTTCGACGATTCAGATTCCTTAGACTCTACAACTCATTGCACTTAGAAACCTACGCTTTATTCTCGACAAGCTTGGTTTCTATGACTGGCACTCGATTCCAGACGAACGTGCACTTGCTGTTCAATCTCTTGGTTCATTTTTTCAATTGAACTACGTCCGACTTGATCCTCAAAAGGGGTATGTAGGCAGCCTTTCTTAACGTCCAGTCCCAAATCCTCAAACTTTTTTCGTCTTTTTATTGCTAAACGAGTTGCAGACACACAGGTTTCTCTCGACATAGGTTGTAGAGCTAGCAAACTTAGTCTCGTTTTACTGCTTGTGTTATACGAATTCGTTTATGATCTCGTTTCCAGACAAGCTTTATGTACGCTTTTGTCTTTGGAGCACTCGTACGCAAATTCGAAATAAAGATCTATTGATTTATAAATTCGTTTTGTTATCTTTCCATACTTTCCGCGTTTACTCGATTACTTGTCATTGTCTCTCGCAGAGAATCCGGGATCTCAGGGAAAGTTAGGGTTTCTTGACTATCCTTAATTTACAGAAATCAACGGTGTGAATTTCGGTTCCCACAGTTTGGCACTTGAAGGAGGGGGGGGGGTCGGATTACTCTAACTCATGGCCGCAAAACGCTTCATCGAAACAATGTCTGGAAATATGAAAGATAATACTGCAGTTCACAACTTTGCTGGTAAACAACTCCAGCAGTGACTGCTCCCATTACCAACGCTTATGCAAACGCTGCAGTGCTTGAGAAAATCGAGAACCTAGTCGCGATTCTTCGCCACAGGCGGGGCATCAAAACAGGCTCGCGATTTCTCTCACTAAACAGAAAGGGCAACGATAAAATATATCAAACCCCGTAAATTTTGTCTCATTACCAAGTTGGAAAAATCTCAGCGCATAAGGGTTCGACCAAAGAACTTTTTCGCAAACTTTTCAGAAAAATAAAACTTGCTCTCCCAGAAATTGCGGAGAAACCCTAGATTACTCACATAGATAGGAAGCGCAGCGAATCGGGCGCACAACCCCTACTGCTGTACTTCTTCCAAACAATTTTCGAAGAAACGAAGTCGATCTCTATTGAATCACTCGAACCCAAACGACTGACGAAAAATAAACTAAGCAAAAAGAGAGATCGTATCCCTCATTACTAAAAAATGTTTTCTGAAACCAAAGATTTCGTAAACATTCAGGCTTCAATTCTACACAACATATTCAGTGAATTCTCGATGAGAGTCACTTAAACTTACTTCGGAAAAACTACTCAAAATCCCCTCGGATCGATCGTGCGGAAACGATAAAATCTCCGATTAAGTCGACTCCCTATTATTATGCTCAATACAACCAAAGATTCAGAGGCTAAAACGTAAGTTTTCCAAAAAAAAGCTCTCGTACAGCCAAACACGAAAACACAATCACATAACGACTTTCGTAAAATTAAACTCAATAACAATTTATGAAAAACTTTCGTAAAAACTAAACTCATGATATTTCGCTGAATAACTTTCGTAAATTGAAACTCAACATCATTTTCCGAAACAACTTTCGTAAAATCAAATTTGGCAATATTTTATGGAACATCGTTCGCATAGTGAAACGATTTAGCATTTTATGATACAACTTTCGTAGAAAAAATTGAAAACGTTTACAGAACAACTAGACCAGCATACCATCAAAACTCGGATCAGACCAGTTCAACTCGCCGAACGGGCGAGTTAGACCGAACGAGCCGTCCAAACTCACCCATTGAGCGAGTTGGACTGGATGAGCATTCTTTATCTCAACTTTGCGCTCTAATTTGAGTCCCAATTGAAACGCTTTTTGGTTCATCTCAATCGGAGTTTCGGTTGAGATTTTACGATCAAAACAAGTTGGACGCACAGGTTGGACTAGTCCAACTCGCCGAACGGGCGAGTTGGACCACAAGAGCTGTCCAACTCGCCTGTTTGGCAAGTTTTCTTAGATGAGCAGTCCTTTGGCTCAACTTTACGTTCTCCTTTGACTCCTGATCGAAACGTTTTTCGTTTCTTCTCAATCAGAGTTTCCGTTGAGATTTTATGATCAAAACAAGTTGGACGCATAGTTAGGACCAGTCCAACTTGCCATACGGGTGAGTTGGACCAAACGAGCCGTCTAACTCGCCCGTTCAGTCCAACTCGCCGAACGGGAAAGTTGGACCAAATGACAGTTTGACCAAAGGAGCTGTCCAACTCGCCCATTCAGCGTGTTGGACTGGATGAGCAGTCTTTTGGCTCAACTTTACGTTCTCCTTTGAGTCTTGATCGAAACGCTTTTCGTTTCATCTCAATCGGAGTTTCCGTGGAGATTTTACGATCAAAACAAGTTGGACGCACATGTAGGACCAATCCAACTTGCCGAACGGGCGAGTTGGATCAAACGAGTGTAAAGCAAGTGATAATTGAAGGTTGGTGAAGGACGGTGGCAAGAATGCACAAGTCAAAAATGTTGGCTCCAATAATGTCAACAAAAGAGTGCACGAGTCAAATTTGCTGGCTCATTTTTTCAAAGATTGTGAGCCATCTACCACCCTCATGATCTCCTATAAATACCATGCTTATGGTGAGGAGAAGAACCATCCCAAAACAAAAGAGAGAGAGCAAGAGAAGAAGAAAGAAGTTTGTGAGAGAGAAAAAAAAAACTTTTTTTTCTTTAAGAAATTAAGAGTAATTTCTTAAGTGTATTTGGGATCGGGGTGTGTTAAGAGCCTTGTAAAATTTCCCGGTGATAATAAAAGGATCGGTAGCAGGTCCCGGAGACGTAGGCACGATTGGCCGAACTCCGTTAACAATTTTGTGTGTCTCTTCCCGCTCCCGAAAATTCTGATTTTCCGTAAGGAAATTTGACCCGTATTTCCTAACAACTGGTATCAGAGCTTGAGTTACGTGAATAGTGAATTTTGTCTGTAACATCGGTTCATCGACGGAGGTGTTTTAAACACGGTGGTTTCAGAAACGATGGGAGGCGAAGATGGTTCGGCACACGGTATCGGGAAATTTGATGGTACAGACTATGCATTCTGGAGAATGCAGATTGAAGATTATCTGTACGGAAAGAAGCTCCATCAACCGCTGAGCAAGAAGCCTGAGAAGATGGATCAGGATGAGTGGGAGCTCCTTGACAGACAAGTTCTGGGTGTTATAAGGCTAACACTGTCGAAGAACGTTGCTCACAACGTTGCGAAGGAGAAGACCACGGAAGGGCTCATGAAAGTTCTCTCGGATATGTATGAGAAACCTTCAGCAAATAATAAGGTATTTCTCATGAAGAAGCTCTTTCATTTGAAGATGGAAGAAGGTGGCCTGGTTGCCGCACATGTGAACGAGTTCAACACGATTGTCAACCAACTGTCATCCGTTGAAATCGAGTTTGATGATGAAGTGCGCGCATTGATCCTGTTGGCATCTCTGCCAAATAGTTGGGAGCCGATGAGGGCAGCTGTTAGTAATTCTGTCGGTACTCAAAAGCTCAAATTCAATGATGTTAGAGATCGTATCCTTGCCGAGGAAGTTCGAAGGATAGACTCTGGGGAAGCATCAACGAGCTCTGCTTTCAACGTGGAAAACAGAGGGAGAAACCCAAATAGAAGTAACCGGAGTTATGGCAGATCGAAGTCAAGGAGTGGACGGGGTTAGTCCAAATTCAGACAGCCTGCAGAGTGCTGGAATTGTGGAAAGACAGGCCACATTAAGAAGAATTGCCGGGCACCACCGAAGAAGGAAGACAACACTAGAGGCGGAGCCAATGCAGTGACACGTGAAATCGCTGACGCATTGGTAGTGTCTGTTGATTCCCCGAGGAAAAGTGAAGCTCGTGATGCAGCTGGAAATAACACCAAAGCGTCAATCTCCTATGTCGATAGCCCAATAGATTCATGGGTGCTTGACTCAGGAGCGTCATTTCACACCACACCGCACCACAACATTATGGAGAATTATGTTGCTGGAAATTACGGAAAGGTATATCTCGCTGATGGATTACCTTTGGACATAGTTGGTATTGGAGATATCAATTTGAAGATGTCAGATGGACGGATGTGGAAGATTACGAAGGTCAGACATGTGCCAAAATTGATGAGAAATCTAATCTCGGTAGGTCAACTTGATGACACGGGGCACGATGTCAACTTTGGTGGTGGAGCCTGGAGAGTCAAGAAAGGTTCCATGGTGGTTGCTAGAGGTCATAAAAGAGGCACTCTCTATATGACGACGAGCTATCAAGACACTGTTGCTGTTGTCGAGGATGCCAAACAAACCAAGTTGTGGCATTGCAGATTAGGGCACATGAGTGAGAAAGGGATGAAACTCATGGTGGAAAATGGCGCTCTTCCGGATCTGAAGACGATGGATCATCAGATGTGTGAAAGCTGCATCCTTGGGAAACAGAAACGAGTTAGTTTCTCTAAAGGAGGAAGAGAGCCAAAATCTGAGAAGTTAGAGCTGGTGCACACTGACGTGTGGGGACCCGCTCTTGTTGCATCGCTGGGTGGTTCGTGCTACTATGTGACCTTTATCGATGACTCCACAAGAAAGGTGTGGGTTTACTTCATGAAGAACAAGTCTGAAGTGTTCTCGGTTTTCAAGAGATGGAAAGCCATGGTTGAGATTGAGACGAATCTCAAGTTGAAGTGTTTAAGGTCTGATAATGGTGGAGAGTATATCAGCGAGGAGTTCAAGAGATATTGCGCTGATAATGGAATCAAGATGGAGAAGACTATTCCGGGAACGCCTCAACATAATGGAATAGCAGAAAGGATGAACCGGACCTTGAATGAGCGTGCAAGGAGCATGAGATTGCACTGTGGATTGCCAAAGACGTTTTGGGCAGATGCAATCAGTACCGCAGCTTTCTTAATAAATAGAGGACCGTCGGTGCCGTTGGGATTCAAGATCCCTGAAGAAGTTTGGAGCGGCAAGAAAGTAAACCTTTCTTATCTAAAGATATTTGGTTGCTTAGCTTATGTTCACATTGACGATGCTGCAAGAAGTAAACTTGACTCAAAGTCGAAGAAGTGTTACTTCATCGGTTATGGTAACGAGGAGTTTGGTTACCGGTTTTGGGATGATGAAAATCGAAAGATCATCCGCAGCAAGAATGTTGTGTTCAACGAAGAAGCGTTGTACAAGGATAAGCTAAAAGAAGGCTCAGAGAGGAAAGAGCCAGAAGTTGTTGACCTAGGAGATATCATGACACCGGAGTTGCCACAGGATACAACAACAACAGAAGAAGAAATCTCTCAAGAAGAGAGTGGTGAGGCTGATGAGGATGATGATTCCGAAGTGGTCCCACATACACCAGTCACGGAGTTACGACGGTCAAGTAGAATCATCAGAAAGCCTGTAAGATTTTCTCAATCGCTCAACTATATTCTGCTCACAGATAGAGGCGAGCCTGAATGTTATGAGGAGGCTATGCAAGTTGATGAGTCGATCAAGTGGGAGCTTGCAATGAACGACGAGATGGATTCGCTGTTATCAAATCACACGTGGGAGTTAACAGATTTGCCTAAGGAGAAAAAGGCATTGCATAACAAGTGGGTCTACCGAATAAAAGAAGAACCTGATGGGAGTACGCGCTATAAGGCGAGGCTTGTTGTGAAAGGATTTCAACAAAAAGAAGGCGTTGACTACACTGAAATCTTTTCTCCAGTAGTCAAGTTGGTGACTATTAGAACGGTTCTTGGACTGGTAGCAAAAGAGGATTTGCATCTTCAGCAGATGGATGTGAAGACGGCATTTCTTCACGGTGATTTGGATGAGGAAATTTATATGAAGCAACCCAAAGGCTTTGAAGTTAAAGGGAAAGAAAGCCTTGTTTGCAAGCTGAAAAGGAGTTTGTACGGCTTGAAACAAGCTCCAAGACAGTGGTATAAGCGGTTCGACAGCTTTATTAAAGGCGTTGGTTTCTTGAGGTGTGAAGCTGACCACTGTTGTTACTTCAAGAAGGTTCAAGAGTCCTACTTGATATTGCTCCTATATGTGGATGACATGCTGATAGTAGGAGCAAACTTGCATGAGATCAATAGCTTGAAGACGAAACTCTCGGAAGAGTTTGCGATGAAAGACCTTGGAGAAGCAAGACAGATTCTAGGGATGAGAATCAGTAGAAGCAAGGAGGGTCTTAAGCTATCACAAGAGGAGTATGTGAAGAAAGTCCTCAAGAGGTTTAACATGGATGACGCAAAGCCAGTCAATACTCCGCTGGCAAGTCATTTTCGGTTATCCAGAGATCAATCTCCAAAGACGGAAGACGAGATGGCATATATGGATAAAGTTCCATATGCTTCTGCTATAGGCAGCCTGATGTACGCGATGATATGTACAAGGCCAGACATTGCACATGCAGTGGGAGTGGTTAGCAGGTTTATGAGCAATCCGGGAAAGGAACACTGGGAAGCTGTTAAGTGGATTTTCAGATATTTTAAAGGGAATCCAAGTTTGTCACTATGTTTCACGAAGTCTGAGATGGGATTGCAGGGATATGTTGATGCTGACAATGGAGGTGACATTGACAGCACGAAGAGCACAACCGGATATGTCTACACTTTTGGTGGTACTGCAATTTGTTGGGTTTCAAAGTTGCAGAAAATTGTATCTCTATCAAGCTGTGAAGCTGAGTATGTTGCGGTTACAGAGGCAACAAAAGAGATGATATGGTTACAGTCTTTTCTACAAGAGCTGGACCATGACCAAGGGAAAAGTGTGTTGTACTGTGATAGTAAGAGTGCCATCGATTTGGCAAAGAATCCGGTTTACCACGCTCGGACGAAGCACATACATCGGAGATATCATTTCATCAGATCAGCGTTAGACGATGAAGTGTTGGTGCTTGAGAAGATCCCAGGAAGTAAGAAGCAGACATGCTGACGAAGGTCGTGCCGTGTGAGAAGCTGAGGTTGTGTGAAACCTCAGTTGGCTTGTTGGAGTAACAAGCTGAGAAGACCTGCTAAATTGATCAAGGTGTGAAGACAGATTGAAATCAGTCTTCAAGTGGGATATTGTAAAGCACGTGATAATTGAAGGTTGGTGAAGGACGGTGGCAAGAATGCACAAGTAAAAAATGTTGGCTCCAATAATGTCAACAAAAGAGTGCACGAGTCAAATTTGCTGGCTCATTTTTTCAAAGATTGTGAGCCATCTACCACCCTCATGATCTCCTATAAATACCATGCTTATGGTGAGGAGAAGAACCATCCCAAAACAAAAGAGAGAGAGCAAGAGAAGAAGAAAGAAGTTTGTGAGAGAGAAAAAAAAAAACTTTTTTTTCTTTAAGAAATTAAGAGTAATTTCTTAAGTGTATTTGGGATCGGGGTGTGTTGAGAGCCTTGTAAAATTTCCCGGTGATAATAAAAGGATCGGTAGCAGGTCCCGGAGACGTAGGCACGATTGGCCGAACTCCGTTAACAATTTTGTGTGTCTCTTCCCGCTCCCGAAAATTCTGATTTTCCGCAAGGAAATTTGACCCGTATTTCCTAACAACGAGTCGTCTAACTCGCCCGTTCAGTCCAACTCGCCGAACGGGCGAGTTGGACCAAACGAGAGTTGGACCAAAAGAGCTGTCCAACTCGCCAAAAGGGCGATTTGGACTGGATGAGAAGTCCTTTGGGTCACCTTTGTGTTCTCCTTTGTGTTCTCCTTTGGGACAAAAACAAGTGAGACTCCCCTAAACTCCTTGGCTTGCTCCTTCTCAACCTCTTGGGCATCCTACTCGCCCTCGTGGGAATTCTACTCGCCCTATTGGGAATCCTACTCGCCCTTAACTCCATCTTAGCTCTCTGCTTTGAATCTCGATCGAAACATCTCTTGTTTCATCTCGATTGAAGTTACCGTTGGAACTTTACGATAAAAACCGTAAGACAGGTTAGAGCTTAAACGCGGCCAGGAAGAACTGATATTGTTACCATTCTTAAGGGGCGTACAGACACGAGAAGAGGAAGGGGAGATGAGCAAAAAAAACAGAGAAGAGGTGAACCCAAACTTTCGAGAAAACTAAGGTATGGCCGGCTTGGAACTTTTTGAAATCAGACTTGGGATTTTCGTAGGAAGGTACTAAGAAATGAATACGCTTCGGAGATCGCCATAAAACTTTTGGAAACTTAGAATCTAGGAAAATAGTCTAGCGAACTAAGTCTTAGGCATTTTCCTGTCTCGATCTATTTTTCTGCGGCTGCTTAGGCAGATTTTACAAACCGATCTAAACTCTCGGAAAACTGAGAAACGATTGCCACACACACTTAGCTCGCTTCCTTAGGAAAGAAGGAACTATAAACGCGAATGTCGTTGTAAAACCTACTAGTTTTGAGCAATATTCTTAAAACCGACACATTCCTAGTCATTAACCTGAAAGTCACCAAGTCACAATCCCAGTACCGTCTTTAAGCCGACCTGGATTGTCGATCATCCCAATCTCCGAAAAGAAAAACGTACACAACCCTTCAAAATATCGGTTCAGCCATTTTATTTCGTAAAAAAGGGAGGGAGTAGGTACATATACTATACTCGTATACTCCCATACTTATAAAAAATTGTCTCGGCATCAAGAAAACGCTTTCGGCAAACCAAACTCTCGTAGCAATAGAAAAAAAATCATTTAGGCAATGCGATGCCTCATAAAAAAAATCGGTGTCATGAAAAAAGACTTCTCAATGCAGAAAAGAAAATGAGGAAAACACATTCCTTGTTCGCAAATATCACGAGTAATTTGCAAGAGACATTCTCAATTTAATTCTATGCTATTCACTCGTCATAAAACTGATGCGAAACATCCTTCGTATAGCCACACCAAGTTATGAAAAGAAACTTTCGGAAACAAACATATGTACGGAGAAGTGTTTTGCACGATTTATGTATAGCTAAAACAAAAGTCATATGACTCGTCCCTCAACCAAAAAAATGTGGGAACCGAGCCAAAATGTTTGAGCAACCACAGTTCCATCCAATCACTTAACGGCAAAATGACAATCCATGATTAGTCTAAAAACGCCAAGTGCAAATAATTATCGTATAACCCATAGTCATAAATCATACGACAAATTTTTAATATCAAAACTTAGTCGTAGCCACCAAATTGTTAACAAAAAACTTAAACTTGTTGACAACCGACCAAGTTCAATATGTTCCGCAGTTTACTCTAAACCCACAATGTTTTACCAGTAAAAAGCGGCACATAAGAAAAAACCCGTAACGAAGCTCCTAGAGCTATACGAAGCATCCTTAAATATACATGAAATAAGTCTCGGGGGGGGGGGGAACTCTTCACAAAGCACAGTGTAGGAAGTCACATATTCTCAGGGACAAGTTTACACGACCCATTGGTCCTAATTCCTCTGAAACAAACCAAAACTTTTCTCTTCCGTAAGGTTAAAACAAAAACCTTGCGATACCAAACATCTTCAAGCCCGCAAACATTTCAAGCAAAAAATGTGGCATACGAAATAAAAAATTAACCTTCGACATAGCGAGACGTCGCTAACGCTCGAAGAACGGTTTTTTGTTAAAACTTTCCAAAAAGGAATGCTCAACTTAAAAACAGTCCATCCGCGACTATAAAACATACATACCTTCTTAAAAAAGTATCCTTCGCAAAGGTTCAAAAACATTTATGTTTGTTGCTGATCACAACAAACTCTTAACGTCCTAAACAGACTAAGCATCTCTTAGAGATAGCTCTCGAACACCCGACAGAAGGGTAATAGCCCTATAAAAGAAATCCGAAATTTTGGTCAGCACTTTTGAGAGACTTAAAAATTGTCCTCGAAGAGATGCTCGATTCCTACCATACAAGTCACATAAGCCAAGAACATATCGCGGACTTTAAAGAGGGACAAAATCAGGTCGAAAGCGATACAAGAAACATAAGCCGAAGTAGTCATTGCACCCCCTAAAACCGTGATTAGACCTAGTTCTTACCCTAAACCCAACACACTGGTCTCTAACGTCTCAAGGCATGATATCGAAAAGATACGAGATCCTGAAAGAATGTCTCTTCGTCCATATATAAGCGCTCATGAAACATTGGAAAAAATTGTCAAACATCTCGAGCAACGAATAGGACGATCCGCAAAAGAGTTGGGAGAGAGATGACAACTCGTATCCTTCCCTCTATACTTAACAAAAATCTGAATCTACTTAAACTTATTTTCAATTAAAAAGCCTAGTTTATTCATTAAAAAAATCGCAAAGCGGTCGGGATCCAAATCCACACCTTGTCAGTCCTGAAAACATAAATACGGCCACACTCGGCCAAAATAAACAGCCTACAAGACTTGTCTCGGGCCAACAAAGGTCCAATATACAATGCTGTTGGCAGCAACATTCCTGATAATCGCTACGCGACACACATCTAAACCATAAAGGTCTCACTGGAAAACAGGAAGTAAGAACCTTAACTCCGGGATGAACTATGAAAGGCTTGATACCTTCTACAAGGGTACGTAGGCAGCCTTCACAAGTCGCAGCCCCAATCCTACTGCATTCTGCTCTTGGAGGAATAAGTAAACCACTTTCAACGAACCTTATCAGAAACTTCCCGAGAAATATCCTCTTTGAAAAGAGAGGGATAATATTTTCAAAAAAAAGAGTGGGAAAACAGAAATCAATTTTCATATGGATCCCGAAGGAGGGTTCACACGATAAGTCCTCGAGAAAGGTTACTATAGGCCTCAGACAAACGGATCCCCGAGCATCGAAACAGCAAAACGACTATAAGGCTCAATTGTCCAACTCACCGAACGAAAGAGTTGGCCAAGCAAGCCGTCCAACTCACCAAACAAAAGAGTTGGCCAAGCAAGCCGTCCAACTCGCCAAACGGGTGAGTTGGACTGCACGAGCCAACCAACTTGCAGAACGAGCGAGTTGCATCGAACAAGACGACCAACTCGCCCGCTCGGCAAGTTGGAGCAGTCCAACTCACCAAACGGGCGAGTTGGATCGAGCAAGATGACCAACTCGCCCGTTCGGCAAGTTGGACCAATCCAACTCGCCGAACGGGTGAGTTGGGTCGGACGAGAAATCTAACTCACCCATTCGGCGAGTTGAATGCATCAATCAGTTTTTATCCCAACCTCGTAACTCTCTCCTTTAAAATTGGATCAAACTCGTTCTTGTTTTGTCTCAATCAAAAGTGACGTTGGAACTTTACCGCAAGAACTTGTTTCCTCGTATAAAGTTCGAATTGATCGTGTAAAATGGTAACAGTTAACTAAACACCTAAGGTTGCCTGCACTATACGAAAAATTCAAACTCTCGTCGGAATCGACGTCATTTCAGAAGTGCTCTTTCTACAAAATCGTGAAAACGCTTAAGTTGAAAAACAGTCCGACAAGGTCTAAAACTCAGCAAAAAGCCCACTCGCGGTTTTAAACAAAAAAGAGCCCAATCAAAATTACAGTCTATCTTTTACTTTGCAGGAAGAGATAAATGTTAAGTTCGGATGATAAATATCAAGTTTCCAAGATAATGATGAAGATCAAGATAAAAAGGACTATTTCTTCGAAACGATAAACTCGACCTAGGGGCAAAAAGAGAAAGGGGAACCGACCCAGAGGGCATATATAAGGGGATCTAAAGCAAAAGGCGCATGGATGAGAATATTTAGACCTAGAGAAATTCTAGCTTAGAAGAACTTATAACTTAGGTGGCTAGAACCGCAGAGTTATACTCAGAAGTTTCTCCATTTTTGTTTCACGATTCTGATTCCCTAAACTCTACAACTCATTGCACTAAGAAACCCTAAGTTTTATTCTCGACAAGCTTGGTTTCTATAACTGGTACTCGATACCAGACGAACTTGCTCCGCCAGTTCGATCTCTTGGTTTATTCTTTCAATTGAACTACGTCTGACTTGATCCTCGAAAGGGCTATGTAGGCAGCCTTTCTTAAGGTCCAGTCCCAAATCCTTCAAACCTTTTTCGTCTTTTTATTGCTAAACGAGTTGCAGCCACACAGGTTTCTCTCGACATAGTTGGTAGAGCTAGCAAACGTAGTCTCGTTTTACTGCTTGTGTTATACAAATTCCTCTGCGATCCCGTTTCCAGACAAGCTTCATGTACGCTTTTATTTTTGGAGCAGTCGTACGCAAATTCGAAATAAAGATCTATTGATTTCTAAATCTGTTTCGTTATCTTTTCATACTTTCCGCGTTTACTCGATTACTTGTCGTTCACTCTCGCAGAGAATCCAGGACTTAAGGGAAAGTTAGGGTTTCTTGAGTTTTCTTAATTTACGGAAATCAACGGTGTGAATTTTGGTTCCCACAAACCAGTAGTGCTTAATGATTATCCATGGATAATTCCATTATGGGTGGATATCATAGGTTTTCCTCTTAATCTATGGACAATAGGTAACCTGAGGAATATTGGTGGCAGACTGGGACGTATTGATACGGTTGATCTGTCTGCGGGTCGGATGCTTATAGATGTGGACTCAAGGAAACCACTGAAGTTTAAAGGAAATATTGCTTCTCCGGAGGGTGATGAGGTTTCTATTCAAATAAAGTATGAAAAACTCTTCAAGCATTGTTCTTCTTGTGGGATGATGACTCATGAAGAATCATACTGTCCAACGAAAGATCCTAGTATTGTAGGTCAAGGGATCAGGTCAGGTGTGTTTTCCCGTGTACAAATGCCAACTTCAGGTCTATCTCGACAGTCTTTGCTGCGAGACCAGAACGAAACCACTGAGAGGTTTCAGAGAGTTTACATGAATGATGCAGCTGATTGCTCTATAGTAAGAGGACCACGACGTGAGAAAATTTTTGCGCTTGGTCGAAGAGAGCATTTCTCTGATGAGCATACTGATAGGAAAGGCAAAAAAGGACAGCAATGCAAAGACAACCTCTTCACAGTATGGATCTCGGTATGAACCATACTCAAGGAGCAAGCAGCAGGCAAGGAGAGATAAGCTAAGGAAGGAGAGGACAGTGAATTCTATGGACAAATATCAGTTATGGACAGTCTCCTCTAAACCTACAAGACGGAGAAATGGAGAGCCAAACGGGGAGGAAGAGGCTGGCTAGCCAAATCGTCACCCCCATGACACGTGTATCTTCATCAGAATTCAAATGTAACGAAAAAAGATAAAGGAGCAGCTAGATCTTTGACTTTCTCTCCTAAGGAGAAAACTCTTCCTGCTAATGCGCAAGTGATTGGGGCCTTAAGGGACATGGAGGTAAATGAATCAAATAGCAAGAATGATGGTCGGAACGAGGCACCATTGGACTATGATGATATGGATGAGGATTTACTTGGGGAGGAGCTAATGCAACTGGAAAGTGGAAAAAAGATTTCAGAAGAAGCAAGAGATGGGAACAAGGGGGATTGGTTTTAGGATAGGAGTGCAGAGAGAGTAGACTCATCCAAGGTCAAGAGAAAGAATGAAGTGCCTTTGGATTCCTAACAGAGAAGGAAGGAGTTCTCTCACCGGGGAGCTCCAAAAATACGTCTTGCATCATATAGGGAAAATGATCAATCTGGGAATCACTGCATGGGAGCAGCCAGAGCTTCTAAAGTTAATTCTCTCAGGAACAATGGTTTGGAGGGACCAAGACCACCTCCCACCATTATCCATGAGGACGCTCAGTTAGAACGGTCAAGGGATTGGGAACGACCTCATAGTTCGACGCCTTAAGGAGATGTGTCAGAAGCATCGCCCATGACTTGTGTTCCTCTCTGATACGAAGAATAAAAGGCCGCTGTTGCAAAACATTCAGGCCGATCTAGGATTTGATCATTTGTTTACTGTTGAGCTACTTGGTCTTAGCGGAGGTTTAGCTTTATATTTTATGGAGGTTTTTCAAGTTAATGTTTTATTTTCAAATAACATAATGATTGACATTGAGGTAGTCATTGATGGAATATGAGTCTTTATGACGTTTGTTTATGGGAACCCTGTTCTAGAACGGCGAGATCAAGTGTGGGAGCGTTATACGCGTTTCTCAATAACAAGAACTGGACCATGGTTCATGATAGGAGATTTTAATGAAATTACAAATCACAATGAAAAGTAAGGTGGTAGTCAATGCTAGGATGCCTCCTTTCTGGCTTTTAAGCAAATGTTAAGTGACTGCGGGATGCTTGATTTTCCATTCACTGGAGATATGCTATCATGGGTTGGAAAAAGAGCCGAAAGAATTACTATTAGATGCAGACTGGACAGAGCTGTGTGAGATGAAGATTGGCATGAAAGTACCCTCATACTTCTGTTAGGTATATGAGATTATGGGGTTCGGATCATCGTCCGATCCATGCTGATATCCTCAAAAAAACCGTTAAAAAAATTGAGGAATTTTAAATTTGATAAGAGCTGGCTGGAAAATGATGATCTACGGCAAGTAATCCTAGAGGGGTGGAAATCTCCAAAATTACCTTATGACGCGAGTATTATGGAGCATACTTCGAGTTGCCGTAAAGCCTTGAACCAATGGAGAAGACAACACAACTTAAACTCTGAGAAATCGATGGAGGAACTCAAAGAGAAAGTCGAGAACCTGTATTCGAATGATGATTCAATGACCGAGGAGATAGCGGAAGCATTAAAGGAACTCTCAACTGCTCTTAAGGCAGAAGAGATGTTTTGGAAGAAAAAATGCTGAATCTTTTGGCTAAGGGAAGGAGATAAGAACACAAAATTCTTCCATGCTGTGATAAAACAAAGGAGAGTCAGGAACAAAATTACTCAGTTGATAAATGCAAATGGGAGTGTTGTTGAGCATGAGGAGGACTGGTAGCCATTGGTACAAGTTATTTTAGGCAACTTTTTGAATCTTCTAACCTAGGAGACATATCAGATGTGCTTTTTGAGGTAAACACTACGATTAAAGTGACAATAGACAACGATTTAACTGCACCGGTCACATAATAGGAAGTTAAATTAGCTCTCTTTATGATGCACCCAGAAAAGGCTCTTGGTCCAGATGGGATGACAGCTCTATTTTATTAGAAATTTTGGGATATTGTAAAGGAAGACTTAACTCATATGGTTAATCAATTCCTTTTCGCGGGAACAATGGCAAGTGGTCAGAATGACAAAAATATATGCCTCATCCCGAAAACAATCAAACCCAATGAGATGTCCCAATTCCGACCCTTCAGTCTATGTAACGTTAGTTACAAGATCATCTCTAAGGTCCTATGCCAGAGATTAAAGAAAGCTCTGCCAAATAGAATTTCAGAAACCCAATAAGCTTTTGTTAATGGAAGACAGATCACGAACAATATAATGATTTCCCTAGAATTTTTTTATACCCTTCGATCGAAACCAAGTGAAAGAAACAAAAGGATGACCATTAAGACAAATATGAGTAAAACGTATGATAGAATGGGGTGGTCATTCATTGAAGCAATT